>JAGFNQ010000965.1:104925-129389 GCA_024364735.1 Boesenbergia rotunda | reverse complement strand
TCCTGATAGCCAGAAAATGGGCAGACTTGGTTAGCCTGTCCACAATAACCCATATACCATCATATCCATTCGTTGTTCTAGGTAGCCCTAAGATGAAATCCATAGAGATGTCTTCCCATTTCCACTCGAGAATCGGCAGAGGTTGCAGAACTCCTCTAGGCCTCTGGTGTTCTGCTTTGACCCTCTGGAAGGTCAAACACATACTGATATAGTGGGCTACATCTCGCTTCATACCGGACCACCAAAACTTGCTCTTCAGATCCTGATACATCTTGGTAGACCCAGGATGCATCGCATAATGTGTTCCGTGAGCTTCCTCGAGGATTCTTGTCCGTAAGTCGGAGTCGTCGGGAACACATAATCGATCCCGAAGATATAAAACTCCGTTGTCCGAAATCCGAAATCCATCGTCCTTGCCTTCGAGAACCTCTTGCTTGATTCTCTGAAGACTCGGATCATGATTCTGCTTTTCCAGAATATCGTCGAATAACGTCGGCACAATCATCAGGGTGGATAACTGTCCTGATATGATTTCAATCCCGTAATTCATAATTTCTTCCCCTAAGGGTTGTGACAAAGCTGATAAGGACATCAAAGTAGCACATGATTTTCTACTGAGTGCATCGGCTACCTTGTTGGCTTTCCCCGGATGGTACAGGATCTCACAGTCATAATCCTTGACCAATTCAAGCCATCTGCGCTGTCTCATATTCAGATCTTTCTGGGTGAAGAAATACCGCAGACTCTGGTGATCCGTATAAACTTTACACTGAGTTCCATATAGATAGTGCCTCCATATTCTCAGTGCAAAGACCACCGCTGCTAGTTCTAAGTCATGGGTAGGATAATTCCTTTCATGTTCCTTCAGTTGCCTAGAGGCATAGGCAATTACCTTCCCATTTTGCATAAGCACAGCTCCGAGTCCCAGTTTGGATGCGTCGCTGTACATATCGAAACCCGTATCGCTTTCTGGAAGAGTCAATATCGGAGCGCTAATCAGCCTCCTTTTCAGTTCGGTAAAGCTCTTCTCACATTCATCGGTCCATACATATTTCTTGTCTTTCTTTGTAAGAGCTGTCATCGGGGCTGCAATCCGAGAGAAGTTCTCTACGAATTTTCTGTAATAGCCTGCTAGCCCGAGGAAACTTCTGATTTCACTGGCATTCTTGGGTCTGGTCCAGTTACTCATAGCTTCGATTTTAATTGGATCCACCATTACTCCTTCCGTGGAGATAACATGTCCCAAGAATGATACTTGATCGAGCCAGAACTCGCATTTGGCAAATTTAGCATACAGTTGTTCCTTCTGAAGAATCTGTAGTACTATACTCAGGTGCTCAGCATGTTCTTCGGGAGTTCTCGAATATATAAGGATATCGTCGATAAAGACGATCACAAATCTGTCGAGGAATGCCGAGAATACCCGATTCATTAAGTCCATAAACATAGCTGGAGCATTGGTAACTCCAAATGGCATAACTACGAACTCATAATGTCCGTATCTGGTTCGAAAAGCTGTCTTCGGTATATCCTCCTTTTTCACCCTGACTTGGTGATAACCAGATCTCAGGTCAATCTTAGAGAAAACCGTGGCTCCCTTCAGTTGATCGAACATGTCATCTATCCTGGGTAGAGGGTACCTGTTCTTGATAGTCACGTTGTTCAGCGCCCGATAGTCGATACACATTTGTATCGACCCATCCTTCTTTTTCACGAACAGTACGGGAGCTCCCCAGGGAGAATGACTAGGGCGGATGAGTCCCTTGTCAAGCAGCTCCTGTAACTGTCCCTGTAATTCTTTTAATTCTGTCGGCGCCATACGATACGGTGAATAAGAAATGGGGTTAGTACCAGGAACCAACTCAATTGAAAATTCTATATCTCTTTCAGGTGCTAACCCTGGTAAGTCATCGGGAAATACCTTTGGGTAATTGCATACGACTTTGACGTCTTCTAGCTTCGGGCCCTCTGTAGGACTGGTATCAACCACATGAGCTAGAAATCCAGAGCACCCATTTTCTAACATCTTCCTTGCTTTCATAGCCGATAAAAATTTGCTTGTCCTCTTCTTCGGCTCTCCGATAAATTCAAATAGAATTTCCGCCTCAGGTCGGAAGATAACCCTTCGTTTACGGCACTTAATAGAGGCGCCGTATTTGTTCAAGAAATCCATGCCCAATATCACATCATAATCTGACATATCAAGCACTATCAGATCGCAGTAGAGTTCCCTATCTGCGATTCTGATTGGTGCGGCACGTAGCATTTGGGTAGAGGGCATCACCTCACCCGAGGGCAGTGTTGTCAGAAATTTGCAGTCTAATTCTTGCAGTGGCATATCATTTCTTTTGACATATTGCAGAGAGATAAACGAATGTGTTGCCCCAGTGTCAAATAAAACAGTAGCATACTGACTGTAAATAAATATCTGACCTATGACAACGGTAGAGGCAGTCGCCACGTCTTCTTTCGTCAGAGAGAAAACCCTGGCGTTCGTCGTGGCAGGCGGGGCCTCTAATCTCCCCTGGCATATATGAGTACCATCAATAGCTGCCTGCATCTGGTGTAATTGGGGATGAGTACCTTTGTACTGAACATACTGCGGCTGAGGTGCTTTGGCTACAGTAGGACACTCTCTGGCCATGTGTCCTTCCTTCCCGCAGGTAAAGCATCTCCTGGCGCCTAAAAGGCATGTCCCTAGGTGCATCTTCCCACAAGTGGCACATTGGGGATATTTAGGCTTCTTGCCTAAATAACCACTGGCAGATTTATTCCATGGCTTCCTCTTTCTGTTGTGGTTCTTTTTCCAGTGGGGGTTGCTATTCGGAGGTTTCTGACCTCCCGACTGACTCTGACTCTTGCTGGCGGTCAGTGCTTGGTTCTGCTAGTTAATATTCTTCAGATAATGCTCAGTAATAAGGGCGCTGCTGAACAGCTCCTCTGCAGTTTGTGGCCTATTAACGCCGCCAGCTATATTCAGAGCTATCTCGGGCCTGAGCATCTTGAGCATTAATCTGACCCTTTCTTTCTCTGTACTGACCAGCTCCGGACATAATCGTGCCAGTCGGTTGAATTTCTTAACGGCATCGTTGACTGAGAGATTTCCCTGCCGGAATTCAGTGAACTCATCAAAATGCCTGTTTGTGATTCGCATATTAAAGAATTCCTCCAGAAATTCAGATTCGAAGTCTTTCCACTTCATCTGGTCCATTGACCTTCTAGCTTTTACCCGTTCCCACCACATTCTGGCGTCGCCAGTGAGGCAGAACGAGACACATTTAATTTTCTCATGCTCGGGCCAGTCTAATAATTCCACTGTGCTCTCAACTGTCTTGAGCCAGGCCTGGGCATCCCAGGGCTCGCAGGAGCCCGAGAACTTTTCCGGCTTCAGTCTCTGCCACTGAATCAGATAGGCCTCCTGTCGGACTCCTCGGACCGGAGTGTCAGGGGGTGCTTGTGCAGTTGGAGGCTCAGTAGGTATCACACTCTGACTTCCCTGCGGGGTTGCAGTGTTCCCCTGCTGGGTCTTCAGAGTGTTTATTATCTGCTGTTGTTCAGTGACCTGACGCTGCAGATCTGTGATCACTTGCATCATATCAGGTGGGGGTGCGGTCTCATCACCCCGATTGCTACGTCTTCTAACCATATCTATCGTACAGGTGATAAATAAACTAATGTGAGAATTAATACTACTTTCTCTTGTTATGCAAGCATAAATCATCTCTATATATAATCATTACTGTACATGAAATAAAGTAATGCGAGGTTAGGATCTCTTACTTGGAACCAGCAGGATGAAGCTTGATGTGTGTGTGGTGGAGGGGAAATCTGCTCTGATACCAACCTGTAACGCCCGCCCTTATATCTACCCTCGGGGCGGGGTTACGTACTAGTCATTCATTTTACATAACAAAATTTTAACATAAAATAAAAGCAAGAGTGCAAGGACTAAGTGCTGAGCATGCTTGTCTAAAACTATCAAGTGATATTTACAAGTGCTAGGCATACTAGTCAGTGTATGTCGATCAAATATCATGCTTGAATCATTAGAACATCATCTGAAATATTTTAATCAAGAGTTATTCTATATCATGATAGGTTCACATATTATTTCAACTCATAACATAATCAAACAAAATCAAGTATATGAGAATTCCAAGTGTAATCACTATCATGCAATACCATTCCTAATCACTAACATTCATTGTCAAGGAAACATAAACATAAGCATGTTAACGTAGATATAAAAAAATCTTTCATTTCCCGAGCCACCACCCCACACATCTTCAGTCCTCCTGCCTCTTCCTTTAGTTTAAGTGTTCCTTACCCTTATCTGCAGCATAAGATAACACATAAACTAGTAAGCACAAATGCTTAGTAAGGATCCTGTCCTACTCACAAAATCCATACAAAAGAATACAACATGTACACATAAGGAATCATAAGCATGAGTTCATCAAAGCATACTAAACATCAAAGTTTCTAAGCATGCAGTATAAAGTACCTTAAGCATACCTTTCACATATAATAAATGTTTTCAATGAATGTTTTCAATGAATGTTTTCAAAACAATTCCATAAAGGTATTACTTAAAAATACATCAACATCATATAGGGCCCAGTTGTGTACCACATAATGCGCGTTCCCTAATGAATTGGGGGTAGCGAGCCACCAACCAATTAGAGCAGGACCCTTCCGTCCTACCGGAGCCATGACCTTAAGTTAACATGTATCCCGGATTTGTTTAACGACCCCCTTCCGAGTCGGGTACACAACTCTCAAAGTAATTAAAATACTTATCATGCTTTTGCATATATGCTAAGGAGTACTCCAAATCCACTCTTAAGGGACACACCACTCTTCAAGGGTGCTCACGATCCTGTAGGGACACACCACACAACATAAGGGGTGCTCTTGATCCCATACTTGTTGGGCCCGGTGCATGTCGACAAGGATACGAGTTCGTAAAATTTTAAATTTTTACGTGCAGCGGAAGAATTTGCATAAAATAATTTCCTAAATTATTTTAACTTCGTATCTAGCATGCAACCTTATGGTGTGTTGACATAATCATAAAATAAAACTTTGCGGAAAAGTAAACTAATTTACATTATACCTCTCGTAACTCGAAGTAAGGGACGAGATCCAACCGTAGCGTCCCTTGGAAGCTCCGCCTCTATTCGCGTCCACGCCGAGTTCTCTTCGGGATGACTTCGCAAAGTCACGAGTTTTGTGCCGATGAGAACTACTAGATCCTCGGAAGGCATAACTAAGAAGATCAAGAGAAGAAAAGGAAACTAACCAATGAAGTAATGGAATCGAATTCCGAGAGAGAGGGAGATGTAATCCGCTTCTTCTTCTTCTTGGTTGGTTTCTTCTTCTCCATGAAGCTCACGGCAACACCTTGCCTTGGTGTAGGTTGGGCGCCGGCCCTAATGGAAGGTAGGGTGGCCTCCGGCCCTAATGGAAGGGAGGGGGAAGGAGGAGAGAAGAGAAGAGAGAGAGGGAGAGCTCTATTTCGATTATCAAAATCTTAGGAATCCAAGGCTTGCCTATGGTTCCTTATATAGTTGCTTCTCCCTTGCCAAGTCTCCTCTTAACCGAGTTAACGGAATTAACGGAATTAGTTATCATAAGAAATTTATCCTATAAATTCTTTTATGAATTATTCCGTTTAAACCAAGTTTTATTATAACTAACTTTATAATAAAACTAATTAGTTATCATAAGAAATTTATCCTATAAATTCTCTTATGAATTTTATTATAACTAACATTATAATAAAATTAATTAATTATCATAAGAAATTTATCCTATAAATTCTCTTATGAATTATTCCGTTTAAACCAAGTTTTATTATAACTAACTTTATAATAAAACTAATTAGTTATCATAAGAAATTTATCCTATAAATTCTCTTATGAATTTTATTATAACTAACTTTATAATAAAACTAATTAATTATCATAAGAAATTTATCCTATAAATTCTCTTATGAATTATTCTGTTTAAACCAAGTTTTATTATAACTAACTTTATAATAAAACTAATTAATCTCTCCTTTTATTATGGAATAAATTTTATAAGAAATTTATAATCTTTCTTATTATGAAAAAATCAATTCATAATTGATTTTATAAAATTAAAATAAACCAATTCATGGATTATTTTAACTTCCATAAAAAGAATAAATTTCTATAAATTTATTTATATAAATTTCTTTATACAAATTTATTTATCCATAATTTATAAAATAAATCGCGCTAGATTTACTTTATTAATTAAACCAAAATTAATTGGTTTTCTCCCCAATAAGTGGCCGGCCAACCAAGGAGGGTTGGCACCCTCTTTGGCCGGCCCAAATCGAGCCGAACCAACGCGAATTAAACTCATTTAATTCGCCCTAAAAGCCTTCAAAAGACTTAGCCATTTTTAGCTTCCATTGCGCCTCTGATTAACTCAGATTCGACTTATTTCTCTTGATCGGAAAATTCAATTTTCAACTCATTTTAAATCCCTCGGATTACTCGTAGTGCGTGTGACTAAATAGGCTTTCGATTTATGTTGGCCGTCTATAATCAACAAATTATAGAACGATCATGAGTGACACCTAGTAGTACATCATGACCCCCAATTAATCGAAAGATCAACGGTTTGACCTCAGAAGAAATTATTCTGAAACCCTTGAGCAGCTCTAATGAATCGTGCCTCATTCCCTTCACCATCTTATACCCACTTGGTTCAGGACACGGTCTATTTGTGTCAGTCCCCACTAGGCTGACTACGTCACACCTAGCCCAAGTAGTGTCTTTCTCGTCCTTTGGATTTCTAGTTACTCTCATGTATTTAAGAGACTTGCACTCTTAACATGATGTACTCTGGCCAGAGATTTTGAGTAACAATCCGACGATAGGCCTGGGTATACATCTCCTCGCAAGGAGTGGTGAATCCTTTGTAGGCTGTTCAAACATCTTCGAGCACTTCGGCTTACACCCAATCATCCTGGGTCCACACCTCCTTGGAGATGCTTGCTTAAGATGTTAAAGTATAAGTCTCCATGACCAAGATGACTTGAACACCGCAAGTCAAAGGAACATCGCACTTAAGCAGCATTAAGAACTTCATTGACATATCTATATAGATAACCATATGAAGTCTTACAGCTAGTCACTCCAATGAACTAGTTCCCTTAACTAGCATCCATGTTTATCTCCGGACATCCCAATGTCACCAGCCAGTGAGAATCAGCTGATTAGAGAATAACCCATGCTAGTCTCAACAGAATTGATACTGTCATTTTTATCAATTCATCGACTAGGGATATTTTCAATACTTCACATTTGCACATTTAGAGATAATCACTAGTTGTGATCCCATCACAAATTCTCTTATGCTGTGAGTTATATTGCGGACATTCAGTAGATGAGTTTAAGATCCCAATCAAATACACAAGCATGTATACTCAAATAGTGAATTATCATTTATTTAAAATAAATGTTTTACAATCATAAGGCGATTGCCTTAGGACACTTCTCTCATATCACTAACAATACTTAGTGGAGTATCCTTTCAAGCATTTTATCATACCCATCACATGCAATTCATAAAGGGTGCCCCATGGGCTATATAAACATGCTCATACATACATCATATTTCAACCACTTACACATACCTATATATGACAAGATTGGTCACATAAATCATATTCATGTCATAGGAAGTGGTAGCATGCTTCATGAGTTAATTGAGTTCTTCTTAACCCTAAACCTAAGGTTTTGGCCGAAAGTCAAGGATAGAGGTTGTTGGGACCGGGTGCATGTCGACAAGGATACGAGTTCGTAAAATTTAAAATTTTTACGTGCAGCGGAAGATTTTGCATAAAATAATTTTCTAAATTATTTTAACTTCGTATCTAGCATGCAACCTTATAGTGTATCGACATAATCATGAAATAAAAGTTTGCGGAAAAGTAAACTAATTTACTTTTATACCTCGCGTAACTTGAAGAAAGGGACGAGATCCAACCGTAGCGTCCCTTGGAAGCTTCGCCTCTATTCGCGTCCACGCCGAGTTCTCTTCGGGATGACTTCGCAAAGTCACGAGTTTTGTGCCGACGAGAACTACTAGATTCTCGGAAGGCACAACTAGAAGGACAAGAGAAAAATTAGAAAAACTAACCAACGAAGTAACGGAATCGAATTCCGAGAAGAGAGGAGTCGCTATCCGCTTCTTCTTCTTCGTGTTCGGGTTCTCCTTCTCCTTGAAAGCTCACGCCAACTCCCTTGGGTGATGGTTGTGTGTGCCGGCCCTAATCCACAAGGATGGGGCGCCGGCCCTAATGTGAAGGAGAAGAAGAGGAGGAGAGAAGAGAAGAGAAAGAGGGAGAGAAATAATTAATCTCTTAATTATTTTCGTTGGAATTAAGGGCTAGCCTTTGGTTCCTTTATATAGTAGCAACTCCTTTGCTAAGTCTCCCTTTAAACCGAATTAACGGAATTAGTTATAAGAAATTTATCTTATAAATTTTCTTATTGCTTATTCCTTTTAAGCCTAGTCTTATTATAAACAATTTATAATAAAACAAATTAGTTATCATAAGAGATTTATCCTATAAATTCTCTTATGAATTTTATTATAACTAACTTTATAATAAAACTAATTATTTATCATAAGAAATTTATCCTATAAATTCTTATGAATTAATTCCGTTTAAACCAAGTCTTTATTATAAACTAATTTATAATAAAAACTAATTCTTCTTCTCTTTAAATTATAGAATAAATTTTATAAGAAATTTATAAACTTTCTTATTATGGAAAAATCAATTCATAATTGATTTTATAAAATTAAAATAAATCCAATTCATGGATTATTTTAATCTTCCACAAAATAATAAATTTCTATAAATTTTATTTATATAAATTTTTTTATACAAATTTATTTATCCATAATTTATAAAATAAATCGTACTAGATTTATTTAATTAATTAAACCAATTAAATTGGTTTATTCTCCTCTATTTGGCTGGCCACCAAAGAGGGTTTAACACCCTCTTTGGCCGGCCAAAACCAACCCGAACCGCCACGAATTAAACTCATTTAATTCGCCCAAAAAGCCTTCAAAAGACTTAGCCATTTTTTAGCTTCCATTGCGCCTCTGACTAACTCAGATTCGACTTATTTCTCTTGATCGGAAAATCCAATTTTCAACTCGTTTTAAATCCCTCGGATTACTCGTAGTGCGTGTGACTAAATAGGCTTTCGATTTATGTTGGCCGTCTATAATCAACAAATTATAGAACGATCATGAGTGGCACCTAGTAGTACATCATGATCCCCAATTAATCGAAAGATCAACGGTTTGACCTCAGAAGAAATTATTCTGAAACCCTTCAGCAGCTCTATTGAATCGTGCCCCATTCCCTTCACCACCTTATACCCACTTGGTTCAGGACACGGTCTATGGTGTCAGTCCCCACTAGGCTGACTACGTCACACCTAGCCCAAGTAATGTCTTATTCGTCCTTTGGATTTCTAATTACTCTCATGTATTTTAGAGACTCTCACTCTAAACATGATATGCTCTAGCCAGAGGCTTTGAGTAACAATCCGACGATAGGCCTGGGTATACATCTCCTCGCAAGGAGTGGTGAATCCTTTGTAGGCTGTTCAAACATCTTCGGGCACTTCGGCTTATACCCGATCATCCTGGGTCCACACCTCCTTGGAGATGCTTGCTTAAGATGTCAAAGTATAAGTCTCCATGACCAAGATGACTTGAACACCGCAAGTCAAAGGAACATCGCACTTAAGCCGCAGTAAGATCTTCATTGACATATCTACATGTAGATTCCCATATGAAGTCTTACAGCTAGTCACTCCAATGAACTAGTTCCCTTAACTAGAATCCATGTTTATCTCCGGACATCCCAATGTCACCAGCCAGTGAGAATCAGCTGATTAGAGAATAACCCATGCTAGTCTCAACAGAATTGATAGTGTCCGTTTTTATCAATTCATCGACTAGGGATATTTTCAATACTTCACATTTGCGCATTTAGATATAATCACTAGTTGTGATCTCATCACAAATTCTCTTATGCTGTGAGTTGTATTGCGGACATTCAGTAGATGAGTTTAAGATCCCAATCAAATACACAAGCATGTATACTCAAATAGTGAATTATCATTTATTAATATAAATGTTTTACAATCATAAGGCGATTGCCTTAGGACACTTCTCTCATATCACTAACAGAGGTAACTTAGGCTTTTGACATCAAACATCCCATACAAGTATCGTATCTATATACATCATGTATCATACTAATCATAGCATACATCATGGGGTAATCAACCTTCACAAACCTAATGTTCCATGCTTTGGCCGAATATCACATGCTAGGGAAAAATTTAAGTTTTCCAATCAAACATTTCATTTAAACATCACTTGCATATACATATCATCATCCCAATCATAAGCATATCTCATAGGGTACATCCCATACAATCATCACACACACACACACACACACACACACACACACACACACACACAGATATATATATATATATATATATATATATATATATATATATATATATATTATATATATATATATATATATATATATATATATATATATCATGTATCATACTAAGCATAGCATACATCATGGGGTAATCAACCTTCATAAACCTAAGGTTCTATGCTTGGCCGAATATCACATGTTAGGGGGAAGTTAAGTTTTCCAATCAAACATCCCATTTAAACATCACATATATATACATATCATTATCCCCAAACATAAGCATATCCTATAGGGTATTTTAACCTTCACGAACCCTAACTTTAGGGTGTTGGCCGAATGGTGTAGGGTAGGGGAAATTAGGGTTTTTGAAATGAAACATTCACATAGACATTTATACAAACACCTTGTATACACTATCATACAATACACTAAGCATGGATATATTATAGGATAATTTAACCCTCACTAGCCCTAGTTCCCATGCCTTGGCCGAAACCCATCCAAACCCTAAACCCTAGTTTTTTTTTGTTATCACAACTTGAAGGAAATCATCATACATATATACCCTAAGTTCCAAGGGGTCTTCTCATGTATCAAAAAGTAACCAAAGCCTTCCCTTAAGGGGTGGCCGAAACTTACCTAGGGTAAATCCCCATTTTTGAAAACTACAAGAAGAAGGAAATCATACACAACAATTACACCGCAGGCGAGGGGATACTTACATCCTTTCGCTTGAAAATCACCTTCTCTAAATCCTTAGGGTGCCCTTGGTTGAAGGAAGGTGAGTGTTCTCCTTACTAGCACTTCTCTAGAACCCTTGGCCCTAGTAGAGGGCAAGATCCTTGTATAGTTCTTCTTCCTTCCAATTCCCTAGGGTTAGAACCCTAGGGTGTATTTTTGAAAATTGAAAGGGAGAAGGGGAAGAGGGTGTCTCGGTTTTGGAATGGGGAGAGTGAGGAAGAAGAAGAGAGGAAGTTATTCCAACCTCTCCCTCTCTTATTTATACTTTTCTCATGAAGGGACATGTCTCTTCACTTCCCTAGCTTTAACAAGAATGTTTCTTATTCTCTCAACATGAAACATTGCATGGTTCATTGGTTATGACATCATTAGTGCAACTAGGAGGTTCAAGGTTCGATCCTTGCTTCCTCCTTTCTACACTATCTTTTTATCATATTTTGTACTAATCCATATCAAAGCCCATTAAGCCAAGCCCACCATGACATTTCATATTAATGTTTCATGAATTCATAATATTTCATATGGGAAAATTTTGGGGTGTTACACCCCCTTGACTTGAGCTCCTCCTTTTAGCTTTGGTCGGATTCTTCCCCTTTGGATATTGATTTCGATAATGTCCCTTTTCTTTGCATGAGAAGCACACAATGTGCTTCTTATCCTTCTTTGCCATGGGGCCGACCTCCTTTGGCTTCTCTTTGGTCTTGGGTGCCACTAGCACCTTCTTCTTGACCAATTTGGGACACTTACTCTTATAGTGTCCTTTTTCTCTACACTCAAAGCAAATAATAAGATCTTTATTTTTACAAATTGAAATTTTTATACCTTTGCTTATAGGGGTGTGGCATGACTCTTCACTTGATCCGGAAGTAGATACTTCTTCTTCTTCCGGAGTCAATGACCTTCGCTCCCCCTCAATCCTAGAGGTGGAGACTTCTTCTTTCTCCTCATTGACCTCAGATGATGATGTTGATGCTTTTCTTTGATCCGATGCCAGTGGCACATCTTGCTCCTCTTCAACCCTTGAAGTGGAGGCTTCTTGAGCTTCATCTTCGGATGTTGAGCACCTCTCAATTTCCGAATCTTCACTTGATGAATCTCCCTCTTCGGATTTGTCTTGATTTTGTTGAGTGGAGGGATCTTCATGAAGCCTTGCCAATTTGCTCCAAAGCTCTTTGGCATCTTGAAATTCTCCAATCTTGTCCAAAATGGTGCTTGGCAAAAGATTGACCAATAACTTGGTCACTTTGTAGTTGGCCTCGCATCTCTTGATTTGCTCCTCATTCCATTTGTTTTTCTTGAGCAACTTCCCTTTAGTGCTTGTTGGAACTTCAAAACCCTCCATTAGAGCAAACCATTGCTCTATATCCATCATGAAGTAATTTTCAATCTTTGACTTCCAAAGATTGAAATTCGCATTGCCGAATGGTGGAGGTGCCCTTGTGTCATAGCCAAACTCCATTCTTGAAGTTGAACTCTCTTGATGATGACTTCTTGAAATTAGGGTTTCTTCCAACTTCTTCTTCTTTCTTTAGCTCTTTCCCTCTTGGCGATGAGTCCAATAAAGAGCAACCTTGCTCTGATACCACTTGTTGGGACCGGTAGACGAGCTAGAGGGGGGTGATTAGCTTCGATTCGCTTGTAGATGATTTGTCGCGGCGGAAGACTTCAAGCAATCGCTAACAATTGGATTTTACTTGGTATCCACCCCGGGCGGGTGACTAATCCAAGGATCCACTCTCCTCACACTCTCATACACTATGAAAGTCTCCTTCTTGAGGTGGAGAAACCTCTTACAAGCTTGTTACAAAGATACAACAAGAACAAAGCAAATACAAAGGAAATCTTACAAGATTTACAATAAATGAACTCTCTTTGCTTTCCTTGCTATCTTCAAGCTTGTGATTGCCTCTTGGACCTTGGAAATGCAGCTGCACTAACCTCCAAGGCTTCCCTTGAAATGGCAATGAAGTTGGAGAAGAAGAGGAGAAGAACTCCGGCTCCAAACCTGCGCGAAAACACTTATACCCGACGCCTAGTGTTTGGTGATCGATTACCCAATCGATTACCACGTAGGATTTAGCCGTTCAACGGCTAGTTTTTGAACCGTAATCGATTAGCCAATCGATTACCAGTGCCCTGAATCGATTACCCAATCGATTCAGAGCTTTTCTGTTCTCTCGCGCAAACCTTCGTGATCGATTGCCCCAATCGATCAAGAGACACCTTAATCGATTGACCAATCGATTAAGGGAAGGCTGAATCGATTACCCAATCGATTCAGCTACCTTCTGTCCTCTCGCATAAACCTCCCTAATCGATCAACTGATCGATTCACCCAATCGATTGAGTCCAACCTAACTTGTTTCCACAAGTCTAGGATCCCCTACCAAGTGTCCAGTCAACCCCGTTGACCAACTTGGATTTCTACAGCCTAGCTCCCAGCTCGGACTTAACCTGGTTCCCAACCAGATTCGCCTAACCCTCGAGTTAGGTCTCGTCTCTCGGTAGACTTCCACCTTGCCAGTATGCGATCTCCCCGATCCATCTGGACTTCACCTAGTCCCACTAGGCCTTTTCCTATGCCAGCGTACGATCTCTCCGATCCACTTGAACTTCACCTAGTCCCACTAGGTGTGCCTAGTCCCACTAGGTCTTTTCCCGTGCCAACGTATGATCTCCCCGATCTACCTGGACTTCACCTAGTCCCACTAGGTCTGCCTAGTCCCACTAGGTCTTTTCCCATCAAGCCTCCAGTCAACCTTGACTCACTTGACTTCCTACGACATTCAAACATTATTGTCACATACAAACATCAATGTCAAACATCGAAACATACGACCTCAAGCTCACCCGAGCTTGCTAGACTCAGGCTCACCTGAGCTTTGTCAAACTAGGTCAACCCTGACCTAACCATGATTGCACCAACACACATCAGACGCCTTCACATTCTCATATAGGCTATTGATGGGACCAAATTCTATAACTGTTAGTTACCTCTTCATTCATCAAGCGCCACGTATTTATAAGGGAGCATCTAGCTAGGAGACCAGATCTGATAACTTTGTAAACACATTTCCATTTGTTCGATTCCATGTGTTCAAGAATATTCGTAGGGGGTTAGCCTTGTTGATGAAGAGATTGGAGGCTCACGTAGGGAGTATGCCGGATATAAGGATGAAGAAATAGGGTGTATGTTGAGTGGCCTTATGGGCAGATAAAATCAGTGTCTGAAGTCGAGACAAGATGTCAGGATTCGAGACCGAGACATATAGGGTGTTGGTGACTGAGGCCAAAACATAGAGGATGTTGGCAGCTAAGGCCGAGATAGGATGTTGGGATCTTAGTGAACTCGATTTCTGGGGATAAGTGTGTTGAGTTGGTTCAATTGGGCCTGAACCTTATATGAGCTGGGTCTAATTTCTGTTGAATTACATTTGACCTATCTTGACTTTAACTGATAGGCCAATATTGTAGGATCGTTGATGTTGATAGAGAGGGGGTGGGGTGAATATCGACCATCATTTGTTCTTTTGAATTTCATGTTAGTTCATCTTTTCTAATCAGAATTGATAGTAGCAGCGAAAATAAAACAATACAATAAAAGACAAAGACACATGAGATTTATTGTTATATTTGGCTAAATAAAGACCGGACGAGAAAAATTTCGGAATCTTTACTCGGAATAATTTTTGGGTTTTCGGACCCATGGTTGAGGTTCAAGGGGCTTTAGGTGCAAGAAGCCCATACTTTGAGGGAGCTAAATGAGTAAAATCTAAATTTTTGAGGGGCGAAATAGAAAAGAACCTAAGTTAAGGACTTATCTCGAATTTGACAGAATAGTAGGGTCTAAATGTTAAATTCCCACTCACATATAACTTCTCATTCCTCCCTTTCTTCCTCTCCTCGCACACGATCCCCCATCTCCGTCGATTCTTGCTTCTTCCTGATCCTCTCTTCTTCTCTCCCATCGCCGATCATCGCCCAGCCAACAATCAACTGTGATCTAGCCATGGGTCAAGCAGGAGTTAAGCCCTACTCTTCTTCGACGCCATGGATGTTGAGAGAGCCGACCCCGGTCACCCTGATCTTCGATTCCCTTGAGCCAGCTATGCTCTACTCCTGACCTAGAGCCATTTCCTAAGGCCAGCGAGACGACATCTGCTCCATATCATCGTGAGTCGTCGCCTTCTCAACAGAGCTCAGCGGGATGCCATGGCCTTCCATAAGCTCACTCCTGCTATGATAACAGACCATTTAACACCGGCGAAGAAGAAGGGTTTCTCAGAGCTTAGAGGACAGATCTAGAATTTGTGCCTTAGTGTTTTCCTCTTTGCGGTAGCTAACCCTTGCCATGACTAATCACAGGGGGGTCAATGCCATTTGCTTTACCAGGTAAGGTTTGGTTGTTTAGGGATTGATTTGGGATGGATTATTGAATGGATGGTTCTAATCAGGATGGATGACTATGTCTTATGATTGAATTATTGTTTGACCATTTTTGGATTCTCTTCTTGAGACTGTCGATCCAAGTGAGCTTGGATCTATGGAGGAGTGATTATCGCAGGTGCTAGATTCAGGAAAGGTTCTATCTGGTTGTTGAGTTTTTGGAATGAAATTGTGTAGATCAGAATGATAAATGTTAGCATTTCCTATGTTTCAATCTATGTTATGGGGATTCTGGACATTGTTTTGTTTTGGTTTCTATTCATGAATTGTGAGGATGGCACTTGCGATTTGGGTTGAGTTGTTCTATGTTTGTATCATGCCATGGAGTTTCAAATGGGAGAGGAGTTATTGGGTGGTTGTTTCCTTCTTTTGGTTAGCTTTGTTCTGGTTTCGGGATTTGGCTTTATTCTTGGATTATGGCTAGCTATATGATTTTGTGATGATACCAGATTTAATTGGTAGCAAACCAATGGAATGAGCTCTATGGTGCTTGGTTGTTCGGTGTTGATCTTACAGCTAATGAGTGGGTAGTTCCGTGGTAAGTTTTAGATCCATTTTGTATGAGGAATGATTCTGTAAATGCCTTATTTCGATTGATCATTTCCTTATTGTGAGTTCTTATGTTAGTCCATTTGAAACATGACTTTGTTAGGTATTCATTGTGGCCCTCCTTTGTGTCGAGAGCTACCTGATTTGGGAAGTTCATTTGTTGATTGTTATCTTTGATGCTGGCCGTGAGTTGAGTGTGGATGGGAGAGTTGGATTAGGTGGTGGATTAGAAATGAGATGACCCTTGGGTTAAAGCTAAACTTGAACCTACTTCCAATTTAGCAATGGCTAACCACTTAATTAAATGTAATACGATGATTAGGATAATCCTAGTACAAGTTAGCGATTCATTAAGCTAGTCACTATTCGTGTCAATAGAATTCAGTTTATTGCCACGGATTATTGGAGGGGGGGCCTCTTCACATACGGATTTTTTCATTAGAGGCAGATCATTCTGATTTATCTTTTTAGATATTATCATATTATTGTGAATTATTTGTTACAGATTATTGGACGAAGAGATTGAACCAGATTTTGATAATGCAAAGGGTTCAAAGTTAAGTTTGTGTTATGATCTAACGGATTTGCTAACTGTGCAGGAAAATCCTAGTTTACCGAGGTACGAAGTCTTGACCTGTAGGGTTGAGCACGAAATCCTGGTCGAGAACTGGGCACGAAGTCCTAGCCGATGGCTGGGCACCGAAGATCTGACTGAGGGTTGAGCATGAAGACCTGGTTGAGGTCTGGACACGAAGACCTGATCCGGAAGATTGGGCAGAAGACTTAGCCGAGCGATGACTATGGACAGAAATAAGGACGGGGCGAGGTACGGATGTCTCGAGATCCGGGAGCTTTGAAGGTTGAGAAAATGTCCAACCGGAGAATCAAGTTGGCAAAAGTTAACTTCTCCAGAGTGGATTAGGGGAGGACGCGTTCTCTGGAAGAGGGAACAGTAGGCGTCGGTCGGAACTAGGATTTTATTTGAAATCCAAAGTCAGGACCAGACAGCTCTGCTGTCAAATATTCATGCATTCTATATATGTTATTGTTTTCCTAGACTAACCCTGATTGCAGGCTAAGAAGATCAGTTGGCTGAATTAGGGGTGCCTGAGTGGATTCAAACACCTGAGAAGCCAGACGCCCGAGAGGTCTCGAGCGGCCTAGTTTGGTTTGCTCAGCGTTGGCGAAGTTGAGTTGGCGACTACTGATTGGACATGCCACATTAGCACTCAGGCGTCCTAGTGCACTCAAGCACCTGAGAGTGGATAAGTTTTGGCCGAGTCAGAGGATAACGACGCGGCTGAATTGCTGATGTGGAGGGTACCCCTATGCACACTCGGGCGCCCGAGTGTCAATATAAAAGGGGGTTTTCCCCTTGCTTCCAGACATCAATTCAAGCACTCAGAATCACAGTGATCCAGTTTCGGTGCTCAAGTTCTCAGCGCTAAAGCAGTCCGAGATCGACGACATGTCGCTTCTACTATGAAACGACTTCTTCTTCCTTTAGCAAGTGTTGTCGGTATAAAGTTTCAGTTTAATTTTTGTTCTTAATCTTCATATTCAATAACTCATTTTTGCGGATTATAGAATTTTCCAATGAAAATGGTCAAGAACCATGGGCCTTGGAGTAGGAGCCATCACAGACTTTGAACCAAGTAAAAATAAAGTGTTAACATTGTTTTGACTTGCTACTTTCCTTATTTCCGCTGCATTTACTTTGATTTATATTTGAAAAATTCTTAATCGATATTCACCCCCTCTATCAATCACATCGATCCCACAAGTGATATCAGAGCGGGTTGCTCAATTCGGTGAAACCACCAGTTAAGCAATTTTTCAAATTTTCTTTTCATAATTAAAAAAGGTATTCTTGCCTTTTTTTGATATTTCATTTTGGTTCTTTTTCGATTGTAGATTTTTTTCATTTCTCGAAGTTGATGCAACACCACTTGAGATTTTTTTTTATATTTTCATACCGCACTACTAATCCAAAATCAAGTCTTGGAACAAGTTTTTATTTTTGTCTTTTTCAAGATTATCTATGGCCTAGAAAGAAGGTTACAACACTACCCGACCTCCTCTCTTCTCAGGATAGGATTTCAGTTACTGGAAGAGCCGTATGAAAGTCTACCTGAAAACTCAGTTGGAAATCTGGATTATAATACAAACTGGACTGGAGATCCCAAAGAATGCACAAGGCGAATTTCTGGGATACACTGAGTGGGATGCTGCGCTAAAGAAGAAAATTGAAGCAGACACCAATGTAACACAGACCCTTAAGTGTGGCCTAACAAAGGAAGAGCTCAACGCGTCAGCCCCTTCAACAGTGCTAATGATCTTTGGAATAAGCTGATTGAGCTTCATGAAGGGACATTGGATACTAAGATCAGCAAGCGGGATCTGCTCCTAAATAAGCTCTACAACATCAAGATGCAAGACGGTGAAACTGCTGCACAGCTTCACGCACGCATCCAGGAGCTGATGAATGACCTTCACGCCATTGGCCATAAGGTAGAAAACTAGCACTTAATAAGGTATACCTTACACTCATTCCCCAAAAACACTTTGTGTGTTTTAAATATCAGAAGATGGGGGCTTTTTGCAAAATGTCATATAATTAATAAAAACCAACAATTTCTCTCAAAATCTCCTCTCCCGTTTCTTTCCTGACGCCGCAGCCCACCACGCAAAGCCCTAACCATGCGAGCTCCTTCTTCCTCCCTCAACCAGCAGCGATCTCCTTCTCCACGTGATGCCGCTGCTGCCGACGCGGACAGCCAATGCGGCCGCCGTCGACAACCGAGCGCCAAGCTTGCGCAGCCTCCTTCCTCTCCTTGGGTGGTTTACCACCAGTACCGACATAGGTAAGCTATTCCTTGATGTTTTCCACCGTGAATGCTCCCCTTTGTGTAGAACTTGATCAAGTGTACCGATTAGGACCTATGATTGAGAATGAGATTTTCTTAGGGTTTATTTTGTTTGTTGTTTTTCTGATGAGTAGTGAACGACTGAAATCGAAAAGGTTGCCAATTTTTAAACCCTAGTAAAGTATAGCTTTAATTATGAAGTTTACTTAAGAATTCAATTTCACAATTGAATTGGGATATGCTTCCATGTTAGCAGTAGCAAAGGATGCACAGTAGGTATAATTGAATTAGGTTTGGGTCAGTGGATTGTAGGTGTTTAGCCTTGTTTTAGAACTGAATTCGATTTGGATCACTAAGAGGAAATTTTGCGTTCGAATTGGTGGTGGTTTCTTAGGTTAATTTGAGAAGTTAACCTAATGATTAATTGTAACAAGTGGATTAAGGAGGAACGCAGGGTTAATTACAATTCGGTTAAATAGAGGTTGTAAATTATAATATATTTTAGTTTTGTTTATTTGTAGTTTGGCTAATTAATTAATTAATTTTATAAATAGTTGAACTGCGCCCTTGACACAGGACACTGATCGTTTGCATGTGTTTGAATTGTGGAGATTCTTCCGGATACGCTCTATATTAAAAGCGGGTACTTCTTACTTGATTCTATAGTTCTGGTTACCTTTGTAACACCCAATAATTTTCTGGTATTATTAGGGATTTTTTGGAATTTTTCTAGCAATTTTTCGGAATAAAAATGAAAAAAAATTAAGGGTCGGGCGAGGGTTTAAACTCGCGACCACGCGGAATCACCAGCCCTTAAGCAAGTTGGGCTAACCAGAAGAGCGGGGGTATCAAGCACACAAAAGGAAGGAGCAAAATTATGTTATGGGTGAGTTAGGATTTTTCATGAAGAGGTATTTAAACTTCGCTTAAGTCGCGTGGAGTCCCCGAGGGTTTTTGTGGCTGCGCGAATAGAAGAGGGTGAGGAGGCTGCGAAAAAAAAGACAAGGGAGGAAGCCATAACTTTCTTCCTTCTTCTTCTTCTTCCTCCTCTTGAGTAGAAAGCCTAGGGTTCTTCCCTAGGGCCAAGGAGGGGAAGTTCTTGCAAGGAAGAGGAAAGGAGTCCTACGCTAGGATTTTTACCTCTATTTAGTGAGTTTTCATCAAGAAAAGGGTAAGTAGATCACTCACCTGCAATAGGAGTAGTTTTCGTATGTAAGTTCTTGTTGTAGAACCATATTTTATGATGCATGCTTTAAGATTATGGTTATCGTGTGTTTTAAGTTTTTAAACATGCATGTTTTCTCATGATAGAAATTTAATTGGTTTAGATTTGATGTATGTAAGCTAAGCATGATAAGATTTAATTTTTGAAAAGTCCCAAAAATGAGGTTGGGATTAAGGGCACGCAAGGTGCTCGATGAAAGTCTCAAGTAAGAAAGGTAAAGGTGTTAAGTACAAAATTTATGCAAAAGTAAGATAGTTTGATACGTATAAGTATTATAATAAGAAAGTATTTTATTTTCGGAAAGTGACATGTACCTGGCAAATGGAAGGCCCACAGAAAGTTAGAAAGAAGCTCTAATAAGGTGCGGTGGCTAGCTACCCCGCAACCTATTAGAGAAGCGCGCAATTGGTACATTGATACCATAGTACAATGCCAAGGCCTAAAGAAAGTTGATTACTATTTTCAAGTAAATAAGTATTCGCAAGTGTTTTCAGTTTTAATTATGTGCCTTTATTCCATATGTTAGCCTTGATACATTGCAAGCATGTTAAAGAGTAAGAGTAAGGAAGTTGGTGTTTGAATGTATGAGTACGTTAAGGTTGCAAATGATGTAATGCAAGTAATGTTTTCAACATGATTGAGCATGATAAGTATATGTAAGTTTTCCCATGTGCATGTATTTTGGAAGTAAGCATTTTTTTAAATGAGCATGTTTATTATCGATAGCATGGATTTGTGAGTTAGGATTTACTTACTAAGCATTGTGCTTATTAGTTGCATTTCCTTCTATTGTAGATAAAGGCAAAGAAAAAGCATAAGATATGGAGGTGGCCAGGACTTGCATTGATGCTCAGTGGCGGCGGAACCGTGGAACAGATCCATTGGGTTAAGGCTTAGAGGCAATTTCTGAAGTTTAGAAACTTGGAGTTTAATATTTTGTTTGGTAAAATGTGAACATTGTGTTTAATCCTCCGCATAGAATCAAAAGTTGATACAATCTTTAGCATGATTTCATATGGTTTGGTAGTCTTGTTAAATTCCGCAAAGATTCTAATTTCAAGTCATTATATTTGTTTTGAGTTGCTAGGATGTTTATAAAACTAGCATAGAGTATAGACATGGTATTATATCTTTGTATGTCTTGAAAGTATATGAATTGTGGGTCTTTGGAAATGGATTTCAGTTCTTGAAGTCAAGTAGTGGTAACCTAAGGCCATGGTCTAAGGTGAAGTCAAAGGTTAAGGTTAAGTGAGGAAAGGTAAAGGTAGTAAAGAGCGACGATCCGGCTTAAGTATAGAGTAGAGAAGTCGGGTCGTTACAACCTTTAAATGCATGTTTATGTTGTTATCTAAGTAGGATTAATTACATTAGATCTACTCTACTTATTTTCCTGCCTAATACTTTTTCCATGATTGACCTTTGAGTAAAAATCTAGATTTTCAGTTATACAATCTCAATTTCTAATTCTCAATTTAAAAAGTACCGTTTATACATATGTACTTTAGAACCATCATGTTACTTATCTAGGGTTGGTTGACACTAGATAAACTCTACCTAGTAGCTTAGTGCATGTTTAATTATCCTGGTATTGATTGGATATTTATGTCACTTATTGATTTCATAAATGATCGACTTAATTGGGTCGGTGTGGTCTCATGCACGTATTGCAGTATCATAGGGTAGAGGTCACACTCCTCTTTGTTCCTGGAGTAAAGATATACTCCTCCTGAGGTCTTTGTTATAGAGTGGTTGTGCTCCCCCCCCCCCCCCCCCCCCCCCCCCACTCCTCTTTTTTTGAGGGTTCGGGATTGAGGTGATTCTCCCAACATCCTGTCCACTTTCCCTTTTTCTTGGGATTCAGGATTGAGGTGATTCTCTCAACATCCTGTCTACTCTCCCTTTTTCTTGGGGTTCGGGATTGTGGTGATTCTCCTATGGGATTGAGGTGATTCTCCTAGGGATTAAGGTAATTCTCCTAGTATTTCTTGTCACACCTCTTACCAGATCGACCTCGTAGATGTGTGTGATGGTTGTAGAGTAGAGTGTAGGGGTGACACTTATCTTTGCATCATGTGCATACGATGCATCTTACATTTGGGAGAGCTATGATTGTTGTATGTGATTGACTTGCATGTACATATTTGATTTGCATTGGGTTATTTGACCTGGATATGCTCAGTAGTACGAACAGCTTATCGACTTGGTATGGAGGTTTCTGATCATGCCCCGTAGGTATGCCTTCGCATTTGTTGTGTACTCTACTATCCGGAGACTATTCACCTTGTTTCTATCTGATTTAATTATCTTATTTATACCATGCATTTATCTGTTCACTATATCCGCAGAGTTTGACCCTGGACTCACCACCGCCTATTTTTTTTCTTTTTGTTTCAGATAGTAGATAGTCGTGTCTTATATCGCAGGAGAGGATCCATCTGCCGTCCCTTATTGTCGAGTTTCTGGTTTGAGTTTATTTATTATTTTTCTAGAGATGTTATTTTATTTTTGTAGCGAACTTGTTGATATTTTATCGTTTGGTTGTGGACGGGTACTTATGTCTTGGACTTTTGGTATATTTGCATTTATTTTACAGAGTTTAAGTTATTTATTATTTGGATGTTAATAAATTCATGGATGTGTTGTGTTATTTTTTTTGTCGTCAGCCGTATGTGACTATGTTTATTATATGAGTGAGATGATGTAGTATAAGTTTCATATTGTCCACCGTATAGAGGAGATGCTGCCCGATTTTTGAGCAAGCATAGTCCTTTGGGGGCGTGACATTATGGGAATCTATGGTGGATGCTTAAATTAACTTAGATGAGCTATTTTTTGAACTTGAATTATATGAGAAGAATAACTCTACACAGGTCGATAAAGTATTGCTCTTATTGCAGGTAAAGTTCCAGCTAAACAGAAAAAGAAAAAGCCGTAACCGATACCCGATCTGATTCTGACGAAGACGACATCGACTACCCCGAGCTAGTCAAAATATCTTGGAACTATTGCATGATAAACAAGGGTCAGAAAAAGAAGAAGAAGAAGGTTCAGTCAAAGGATGATCCAACTGAACCAAGCACGAGTCATTAAGGCAAGACGTACATCACCTATTATGGGTGCAACAAGAATGATCATTTCAAATCAGAGTATCCCAACTTAAAGGAGGCCAAGAAGTCACGGAGAAAGAAGGCACTCCAAAATACGTGGGACGAGTCATCTTCAAAGGACGAAGAAGAAGTACCCCACTCCAACCTCCTTGTGCTGATGACATCGAAAGAACTCGACATCGAGTCCGAAGCTGAGCCGGAACAAAGTAACGCAAACAGAACACTTACAATGTTAGAAGATGATCAAATCACTATAAGGGGGTTTCATGAATCTGATTTATATGACTTAATTTCTTATTTATCACGTAAGTTGGCCAAAGCCAACGTCCGGGTTGAGTCCCTCCAAGAGGAGATAAAAGCCCTTAAGGAGGAGGTCAACTCAAGCTCCTTAACTGAGAGTATTCAAGAAGGAACTTCAACTCAAGTTCAACAACTTGAGGAAGAGAATTCCTCCATAAAAACTCAAGTGAAGGAACTTAGAGTAGCCCTAGAGCGGTTTACTTAGGGTTCCAAGAATCTTGATATGATTCTTGGAAAATAGAAAGTCGTTCTTAACCGATCCGGAATTGGCTATAGAACCAACTCACAATATAGATCTTATTATTCTATGTTGAACCATTCTAGCACCCGAGTCGAAGCATGGGTCCCTAAGCTAAGCTTGACTAATCAAGCAGGGCCAAATCACTATTGGATCCTCAAGGACAAAATCCATATCCTAGATAGTATATATCGAGGCTTTTGTCCAGGGGAAGCCAATAGAAAAACTATTTTTATAATTAGATGTTTTTCTTGCATGTTTTTCTTATTTATTGCTTGATGAGTGATTATTTATTTTATCTGTAAAATTGCCATGCTAAGGAATAGAAATGGTTAGTTAAGGATCTGACTTGATTGAAACTTGCACAACCTAGTATTAAGGTGGGGCGAAATGATAGTACATTAGGGAAGTCTGTCTAAGGAGTCAGCTAGAGTAAGGCGTACCCTATTTGGTCTTTTTT
>JAGFNQ010000965.1:0-102311 GCA_024364735.1 Boesenbergia rotunda | reverse complement strand
TCACAAATATATCTATAGAAATAACATGATTGATAATTTAGACTGGGTGAGATAGACTAGTATGTGAAACTCAATTAATCTATCCTTATACTTTTACAAAAATGGATTCAAATCAGGTCACTTTATGTGTAGGAACATAATGATTTAGACCAGTGAATGTTGAATAGTGAGTGCTCCAGACATATGACTAGAGACAAATTGAAGTTCACCAAAATCAAGTACAAGAATCTAAGTTCAGTGGAATTTAACAACAATGCTACACTTAAGATAATTGGTTCAGGTAACATTAAACTGAACTCAAATTTTTATTATTAAAAAGGTGATATTGGTTGATCATTTCATGTTTAACTTACTTAGCATAAGTCAACTTTGTGATACTAGTTATGTAGTTACTTTTTCTAATTCAGACTACCTTATGAGGAACATACAAGACCCAGAAGTAACCCTTTAGGAAATTAGGAAAAATAATATTTATGTTATTATCCTACCATCCTCACCTAAATATTTTCTAACCCAACAAGAAGAAACTAACTTATGGCATAGATGACTAGGTCACACCCATACCAAATTAATTTCAAAACTAAATCAAAATGGACTAGTTAAGGATATCCCTAAACATAGAAAATTTGGAAATTCAATATGTAACCCATGTTAACAAGGTAAACAAATAAAGTCAATCCACAGACCTGTCCAATCAGACCTAACCCAATCGACACTTGAGCTCCTACACCTGGACCTATTTGATTCTCATGGAGCCAAGTCACTAAGCGAAAATCGATACTGCTTAGTAATTATTGATGATTACTCTAGATTTACCTGGGTTAAGTTTTTGAAAACCAAAGATGAATCTTTTGAAATATTTAACACTTTATATAAATTACTTGAAAATGAAAAAGATACTAAAATTAAAAGAATTAGAAGTGACCTTGGGGGATTTGAAAATCTAAAGTTTAATGAATTCTATAAAATTAATGGATACACCCATGAATTCTCTTTCCCTAGAACCCCCCCCCCCAACAAAATAGAATAGTTGAAAGAAAGAATAGAACCCTTCACGAAGTTGCTAGGACTATGCTCAATGAATATAACTTATCAAATTAATTCTGGCAGAAGCAATAAATACAACCTGCTATATCCAAAATTGGGTCATAATAAATAAAAGATATACTAAAATACCCTATGAAATTTATTATCACAAACTACCTAACTTATACTATTTAAAAGTTTTTGGGTGTAAGGTATATATATTAAACACTAAAGACTACCTAGGTAAATTTCAATCAAAATCAACCCCAAGAATCTTTGTAGGGTGCTCGACCATAATAGGACTTATAGGGTCTATAACAAACATACCCTAAAATTGAGGTGACTACAAATGTAATATTTGATGAAGAAATGGTAACAAATCTAACTAATTTACCACACCTAATCAATACACCTAATTTAACCAACTCACCTGACTTAACTAATCAACTTAGCCTAAACAACTCAGACCAAGACTTAGAAGAAATATAACTAATACCTGAATCAAGCCCAAACCAACAAGTTGAACCTGTGATTGAACTAGAACAAACTGAACCGTCATCTAGGACTAGGTTAAATCACCCGACTGATCAAATCTTAGGTGACCCAACCTTAGGTGTTAGAATAAGATCATCCTATAGAAACCTAAGACAAGTCGTTTTGATTTCTAAGATTGAACCTAAGTCAATAGAAGAAGCATTACCTGACCCAGATTGGATTATAGCTATACAGGAAGAGTTAGCCCAATTTGAGAGAAACCAAGTCTGGGACTTAGTACCAAAACCAGAAGGTAAGACTGTAATAGATACTAAGTGAGTTTCTAGGAATAAGCTGGATGATAAAGGAGAAATAGTCAGAAATAAAGCTTGTTTAGTGGCTAAAGGGTTCAGTCAAATTGAAGGATTAGATTATGATGAAACCTATGCACCTGTAGCTAGGATTGAATCAATTAGGATACTTTTAGCCTATGCAGCCCATAAGGGATTCAAGTTATACCAAATGGATGTTAATTTTACATTTTTCAATGGATTCATAAAAGAGGAAGTTTATGTAAGTCAACCTTCAGGTTTTGAGGACTTAGAATATCCTAGTTATGTCTTTAGACTTAAAAAGGCCCTATATAGACTTAAACAAGCACCTAGATCCTGGTATAAAAGACTATCCAATTACATAGTTTCTAAAGGGTTTAACCAAGATCAAATTGACCCAATCCTATTTGTTAAATCCTTAGAAACTAATATTTTTATTGCACAAATATATGTAGATGATATAATTTTTACCTCAACTAATATAATTTTTTAAGGAATTTATAAAAGTAATGGAAAGCGAATTTGAAATGAGCCTTGTAGGAGAATTAATATTTTTCTTAGGACTTCAAATTAAACAAAATAAAGATGAAAATTATGTTCACCAATTTAAGTACGCAAAAGAATTAATTAAGCAATTTAAAATGAAAAATTCTAAAGACATTAACACCTCGAAGACAACTAATGTTAAAATAGATAGTGACCCAGAAGGAAAACTAGTGGACTTAAAGCACTTTAGAAGTACTATAGGTAGTCTACTTTACCTAACTGCTAGCAGACCTGATATTTTATTTGTAGTAAGTATTTGTGCTAGGTACCAAATCTGTGCTAAGGAATCCCACTTAAGTGTTGTCAAAAGAATCTTTAGGTACATTAAAGACACTCTAAATGTAGAAATTTGATATCCTAGGACTCCTAATTTTGATCTATTAGGTTACTCTGACTCGATTATGCAGGGTGCAAACTAGATAGAAAAAGTACTAGTGGAAGTTGTCAGATGTTGAGTCACAATTTAATTAGTTGGTGCAGTAGAAAGCAATACTGTGTTGCATTATCCACAACAGAAGCTGAATACATAGCCCTAGGAGAATGTGTAGCTCAATTACTATGGATGATGCATACCCTTAAGGACTTCCAACTGACCTATACTAATACTAAAGTTTACATTGATAATATTAGTCCAATTAATCATACAAAAATCCTATTCACTATTCTAGGACCAAACATATTCAAGTAAAACACCATTTTGTTAGGGATCATGTAGCTAAGAGTGAAATTGTACTTACACATATAGAGCCCAAATCCAACTTAGTTGATATTTATACTAAACCACTACCTGAGTCTGAGTTTAGTTCACTAAGAAGACAGCTAGAAATGTGCTCAATTTTTTTAAAATCATTTTTCAAGCCATTTTTCAAAAATCATTAACTATTTTCCAAAAATTTATATTTTTAAAAATCATATTTTTCTTAAAATTTTTACTTAATTCTTTTTACTTAAATTTTTTTACTTAGTTTTCCAAAAACTTAGCTCCCTCAAAACTAGGGATTTCTTCATTATGGACTTAGCTTAGGACTTAACCCTAGTTTGTATGCTCCTATAGACTGTTGGTACAAAGAGCATCAGTTATGAACAGTCAGCCTCTAGTGTTTCGATGTTTGACAATATACTAAGGTCTGGTTAAAGTGATCAAGGGTTAAGCCAAATAGGAACTGATGTTTGGTAGGGTATACCCAAGCTTGATCAGGTTGACCAAAGGGTTAGCCAAACAGGACCGGATGTTTGGTAGGATGATCAAACCTAGATTTGATATGTTGACAAAATACCAAGATTTGATCAGTTAGAATAAGGGTTAGTCAAACAGGATCTGATATTTGGCAGAGAACCCAGGGTTGGTCAGTTTGACCAAGAGATAAGCTAAACAAGACTTGATGTTTGGCAGAGTGATAAAACATATTTGGACTATGTCAAACAAGACTTGATGTTTGACAGAAAGAAGTCTAGTCATGATTAAAATGACTAGCAAAGAAGTCCTTATCAAGGTATGAAGTCCTGGTCGAGGGTTGGGCAACGAAGTCCTGATCGAGGATCGGGCAACGAAGACTTGGTGAGTGAAGCTAAGCATGAAGTCTTGGTTCGGGGAACCGAGCAGAAGACATTGTCGAGCGGGGATCACAGACAAGAGTTGAGATGGGTCGAGGTCGAACGTCGTCGAGTTCTAGATTCTCGAAGGCCGAACAAAAGACCTAGTTCGGGGAATTGAGCATGAATTCTTGACCTGTAGGGTTAAGCACAAAGTCTTGGTCCGGGGGACCAAGTAGAAGACATTGCCGAGTGGGGATCGCGAATAGGAGTCGAGATGGGTCGAGGTCGAACGTTGTCGAGTTTCGGATTCTCAGAGGTCGAGCAAAAGTCCAACCGGAGGTCCCGGTTGGCAAACTTCTCCAGATTAGAGTAGGCGAGGATGCGTTCCACGAGAAAGGGAACGGTAGACGTCGGTTCAACCTAGGATTTCATTTGAAATCCAATGTCAGAACTAGACAGCTCTGGCTGTCAATCATTAAGGCTGAGGATTATTTATTTTGTCTTGTGTTTATTTGTCTTGCATGAACTTGGAGTTGGAGGCAAGATAGAAGAGCAAACGCAAGAAAACAAGAAACCTGGGAAAGGGCTCCTAGGCGCCTTAAAGGGCTCCCAGGCACCTGAATAGCTCCCAGGCGCCTGAATAGCCTTTCAGGCGCCTGGGAGGCAGGTCTTATCCCTACGCCGAGTATGCTAGTCCGGATTAGGTTTTGACCATGACTAGGGTGCTTGAATGACCTTTCAGGCGTCTGAATAAGTACTATATAAAGGGGTTGTATGCAGCAGTTCAGATCATCACCTTACACATTCTCTCACTCATTCTGTGCAAAAGAAAAGTGTTGAGATGAAACTCTATGACCAAGGAGGCTCTCGGAGGAAGTGTGCGATGCCTTGGAGTTCCAGATCGGTCGGAATCGTCGTCTTCTGTTTTGGTTTGCATTTAGTTTGTAATTCTTTAATATTATTTTAATTGTACTCTCAACTATAAGACGGGTTTCTCCGCTACTGAAAATTTCAGAAAGGAGACCGCTAGTGGACGGGCGCTACCCATAATTAGGCCTTGGACATACTATCCCTGGGGAGTTGGGAACCAAGTAAATCCTGTGAGTTCTTATTGTGTTCGTATTTACTTTTATTATTCCGCTACTACTAACAACTCTGACAGTAAGCGAACAATCAACAAAGATTTGATGAAGTTTTTTACGAGTCAATATTCACCCCCCCTCTATCGACGCCACCGATCCTACATGGACTTAGAAGCTAGCATCTCACAAGCACATTATGATACTTTAATTGACAACTTAGATTGGATTGAGATGCTTAGGTCTATGCCTTAACTCAAGATGATTTAAGTCAGTGTATCAAAAGGAGTTAGGGCAATAAATACAGTTGAACATCAATCAAGTTAAGTAATCAAGCTTAGAATATCTAACTTGATCAGACTACTTAACTTGACTAACCCAAGTGAAAGTTACTATTTTATAACAGTTAGTAAATAACAAACTGGGTTAGACAGGGGCCCAAGGATTTGTGTTTTTGTGTTTTTCAAAATTATTGCATGGTTTACTTTTGTATTCTTAGACTTAAATCATGCTTGAACTCAAATGAGCATATTAACATGGTTCAAATTCTATTCTTCAGCATTAATTCTTTGTTATTGCTTAACTATTTTAAAATTGTCAATTAGAATATATTATTTGCTTTCTTAAGAAAAATTAATTCTTGACATTATTCATTGTTTTATTAACTTAGAATTATTATTCAATTATTTTTTCTTCTACTTTTGTTTTCAAAATTCACGGGCTCTGATACCGAATTATTTTAATTTTTTGTTCATTCTCCTTAATCAAAAGTTTTTACAAAAGGGGGAGAGTAGTGAAAAGTAAGTTTTTACAAAGAATGTTTCTTGCAAATATTTTTTTTTTGATATATGACAAAGAGGGAGAGTAGAAAAAGTGAAGTTAAAAACTTTTTTGAAGTTAAAAACTTTTACAAAATTTTACTTTAAGTTTTTTAGTAGAAAAAGTGAAGTTAAAATTTTTTCCAAATTTTTACTTTAAGTTTTTTTGGGTTTTCAAAAAGTGAAGTTAAAATATTTTTCAGGCTTTCAAAAAGGATTCTTTTCAAAGAAAGAAATTTCAAACTTCTAAGCCTTTTCACTCTATCATTCAAAGGGAGAAATTTAACCTAGTGATTTTCTTCAAAATGATACTTGGAAGTAATGTACTTTTTCAAAGTAATACTTAGATTTTTTTTCAAAGAAGTTAGAAAATCATTCAAATTGAAAATTACATGTTTTCAAAAGATTTAGAGGGAGAATTTCAAATCAAGGGGATCTTTACATAATTTTGCAATTATTTTTGCAAACATTTTAAAATCAAGGGGGAAATTAATTATCAAGGGGGAGAGTTAAAAGTTTTTCACAAAATTTTCAAATCTTGAAAAAATCACTTTAATATTGAAAATATTGTTTAACTATGGTTCATTTTCTTGCATATATGTACTTTTAACTTAACTTTTAAACTGAGTTGTCATAAATAAAAAAGGAGAAAATTGTTGGTGCTGGAAGCACTAGATCGAACCTGGTTTTGATAATGAAAAAGGGTTCAAAGTTAAGTTTGTGTTGTGATCTAACGAATTTGCTAAGTGTGCAAGAAAATCCTAGTTTACCTAGGTACGAAGTCTTGACTATTAGGGTTGCAAGGTTGCAAACATAGTCCTACATCAAAAATACATGGGAATGATCATAGGCTTATAAGGAAAAAAGATATCTCCATTGGCATGAAGCCTTTTGGGAGAGTTCAAGAGCAAAACCATCAGTGCTTAGGCCCAAAGTGGACAATATCATACCATTGTGGACATATCTAAATTCCTTTCGGTCCTAACAATTGGTATCATAGCCAAGTCTCTCTTCACCGGACTAACCGTCGGAAGAAGCTCGAGCTAGAGTCATGATCCAGATCTAACCATGTGGGTTAAGCCTTGAATAAAGGATGTGTGGGCTCCCGTTTCTTGATCAAGAGGATCGGGCACCAGGTAGAGAATGTTGATGCAGTCTGACCCTAATTGTTGTTTTGGTGTTGACCCTGATTGTTGTTTTGGCATTGACATCAATTTTAGATTAGGTTGATGATTATGATTATGATTAAGTCTTGATCGGGGATTAGGCATGGTATGGAAAATCCTAGCTTGGAGGGCTAGGTGTTGGAAAATCCTAGCTTGGAGGGCTAGGTGGTGGAAAATCCTAACCTGGAGGGTTAGGTGTGGAAAATCCTAGCTTGGAGGGCTAGGTGTGTGGAAAAGTCCTAATTCGGAAGGGTTGGGTGAAAAGTCCTAGCTTAGAGGGCTAGGTGAAAAGTCTTAACTTGGAGGGTTAGGTGAAAAGTCCCAACTTGGAGGGTTAGGTGAAAAATCCTAGCTTGGAGGGCTAGGTTGGAAAAGTTCTAACTCGGAAGGGTTGGGTGAAAAGTCCCAGCTTGGAGGGCTAGATGAAAAGTCCTAACTTGGAGGGTTAGGTGAAAAGCCCCAACTTGGAGGGTTAGGTGAAAAAGTCCTAGCTTGGAAGGGCTTGGTTTGATGAAATCCTAGCTTGGAGGGCTAGGTTTGAGTCCCTGGATCGGTCTAGTGACCGATTAGGGATGTTGGCACGCTGCTCCTTCGTGGATCGTTCTGGTGACCGATCCAGCGATGACTGATCGGTCTGGTGACCGATCAGGGAGCACACAGTGAGGTTGAGAACCTACTATGTGGCTCCTGATCGGACTGGTGACCGATCAGGGAGCAGGCAGTTCACTCACTGCTTGGCTCCTGATCGGTCTGGTGACCGATCAGGGAGCAGGCAGTTCACTCACTGCTTGGCTCCTGATCGGTCTGGTGACCGATCAGGGAGCCCACAGTGAGTTGAGTTCCCCTGCTGATCAGCTCCTGAACGGTTTGGTAACCGTGACCGATCAGGTTGAACGATCTGCTGTCGCGAGTTTTCTCAGCCTGACCGATCAGGATGAATCCTAATCGGTCTGGGACAATCCTGATTAGAGAAGAGGTCTACGTCGAACAACCTCCGGGGTTTGAGAGTACCGAATTTCCAAACCACGTGTTCAAGCTCAAAAAGGCACTTTATGGTCTTAAACAAGCACCCCAAGCTTGGTATGAGCGGTTGTCGACATTCCTAATTGATAAAGGCTTTGTTAGAGGCCAAATAGACCCTACTCTATTTCTACGGAGAGATGGTGACAATATTTTTGTGGCCCAAGTATATGTCGATGACATAATTTGTGGCTCAAACAACAAGGGCTATTTAAATGAATTCATTGGACACATCGAAAGTGAATTTGAAATGAGTCTAGTGGGAGAGTTGACTTTCTTCCTTGGAATTGAAATCAAACAAATCCGAGATGGGATCCATGTGCATCAATCAAAGTATACTCAAGAAATGCTCCGTAAATTCAATATGAGTGATTCAAAAGAGGTAACCACTCCCATGGCTACAAACACAAGATTAGACAATGATGAGAGTGGTAAACCCGTTGATTTGACTCAATATCGGAGCATGATAGGTAGTTTGCTATACCTCACAGCTAGTCGACCTGATATTCTTTTCGCTGTGGGTATGTGCGCTAGGTATCAAGTTTGTGCTAAAGAATCTCACTTAATCGCTGTTAAGAGAATTTGAGATATCTTAAAGGCACAATTAGAGTTGGCCTTTGGTACCCCCATACCGAATAATTTGACCTAATTGGTTATACCGATTCTGATTACGCTGGATGTAAGTTGGATCGGAAAATCACAAGTGGGGGCTGCCAATTCCTAGGATCATTCTCTAGTTAGTTAGTCAAGTCGGAAGCAACATTGTGTTGCTCTCTCCACGACCGAGGCAGAATATATTGCTATGGGAGAGAGCGTATCACAGTTGTTGTGGATGATTCATACTCTAGAGGACTATGAATTAAGTTACAAAGGTGTGCAAGTGTTATGTGATAACATTAGCACTATTAACCTAACCAAGAATCCAGTCCATCATTCTAGGACCAAACATATTGAAGTGCGTCACCACTTCATTAGGGATCATGTAGCTAGGGGAGATATTGTACTCTCACATGTAGAGTCCAAGTCAAACCTCGCTGACATTTTTACTAAACCACTCCTCGAAAATGAGTTTAGCTTTTTAAGAAGGAAGTTGGGAATGTGTCGCGCTTCATAAATATCAAAATGCATTCAAAACCTTTCATGATTATTTCTAATTGTTGGGATACAATTGAGTAACTTGGCGACATCTCACACAAATTATATGGCTTAACAAAACGTTTTTGTTTGTTAGAAATGGGGTGAGATGTTAGGATCAACTCAATTTCTCAAAATGTCAATGCATCCCTTGAGAAATTAAGTTGACGAGATAAAAATCACTTCGGTGACCAAGTATGGGGAAAACCAATGCATAACACATGTGTACTTGGCTCCATGATCATACTTGGACATTCCAATCAAGAAAACTTGATTGGAAACTTGAATTTGGCACAATCTTGATTGAAATTGATTGAATGAGTGTTGATTGAGTTTAACTCCACTTGGGTGGAGCAAGTGATTGTCAAACCTATAAGGATCTTTGATCATTGTTCAGGGATCAATTTTATTCAAGGGATCCCTTCCAAGATCGATATCTTTCATCAGATCCCTTTAGAAATCGTGTGAAAATCTGAAACTGTAGGTTTCAGATCGTATCAGGAAGTATTTGGAACCCTGATCGGTCACTGGACCGATCATGAGTAGGACTGATCGGTCCCCTGACCGATCTGGCTCCCCCCTGTGGTGATTGGTCCATAGACCAATCAGAGGGGTCACAAAAACTTTGTGAAATTTCGGCTAAACATTCTGTGTTTGCCTGGATCGGTCCCCGGACCGATCTGGCACCCTGTGGTGATCGGTCCACAGACCGATCAGTGGACTTCCAGAATATCATCCGACCCTACTGTTCGCTTCCTGATCGATCAGCCGATCGATCAGGAGTCTGCCTGATTGGTCACCCGACCGATCAAGACTAGGCCAGTCCGATCAGGCCGAATCTTGATCGGTCTGGGCGCTCTCAGATCGAACGGTGATCCGTTTGATCACATTAAATTTCGGTTGGTGGACCGATCCACCAACCTAATAACTTCACGAAAACCCCTCATCTCCCAAGCCCTAGCGCCGAACCCCACTACCTGTGTCTCTTCAACCTGTGCGAGAGCCTTCCCTGCATCTCCTTCCTCCTCTTGCAAGTGAGCATTTGTGCGCGCGTGTGCAATCCTGAGAAGATTTCCTACGAGCTTTTCCTTATCTTCTGCAAGTTTCCTTTATGCTCAAGGTCTTGCGCTTCTACCTTGCGCCGAGAGCTTCTTCTGCGCAAGCCTCTTCTTCCAGACTTCAAGATCTTCTTCACTACACATCAATGGCACCTAAGTAAGCGTTTGTGTCAGTTTTAATTATAGATCAGTTCATAGACTATGTATTTGAGGTTAATCATGTTTTGGTGTTTTATTATTGTCTCGTGACCTCATGTTTTGGTCGTGACCTTTCCTTGCCGTGTCTTACTTTTGATCAAAGGTCTTATCTTATGATTATTTCTCCGTGATCAAATCTGTTACCATGATCCACACCCACTAATTAAATCTATCTTCATATGATCAATTCTATCTTATGTTCTTTTGATTATTGTTTCGTGATCAAATCTTGGTTAAACCTATGTTCATGTGGTCAATTCAACCTTGCTCATTTGATTATTCTATACCATGACCAATTCTCGTATTGATCTTGTGTCATGATTCACTTGATTCGAATTCTTTCCATGACCAATTCAAACCTTTAGAAAATCATCTAAGGGAAAGGAACCAGTGGAGGGAAGCTTAAAGGGCGAAGGTCCTTCAACATCTACACCCCCCTCAAGACCTCCACCACCTCCACATACTTGATTTCAAAACATTCATTATGCTCTAGACTTTCAGTGACACATTTTCAAACTTATGCCATGTCGATCAGTGGACCAAACCTACATTTACGAATATTGTCCTTCGATATGGCATATCATTGAACACTATGAGCTTCAACCCATTCTCTTCCTTGAGAGGCCAATCAACTTTGATTTGGTCTCTGAATTTTATAATAATATGGTCAGTGGAGAGGGCACGGGGTGAAGGACCTGTGTCGCTAGTATTGACCTTGAGTTGAACCTGTCTGCATTCACTACTTTTCTCAGTTGTCGCCGGTCCGAGAATGACTTCTCACTCTACCCTTATCTTCCGGATCCCCTACCATTTCCCTTTGATGGAGTCACTCCTGACTCTATCCATGAGTATTTTTTCGATCATCCCAAATCGAGGGAACTCGGTGAGGCTTCCAGTGACTTCCCTACATTTGCTGCTTTCCGTCTTTCTCCCATTGATTATGCCTTGTTTAAGATTATCACTAACTGTCTCCTTCCTACTAACACAAAGCACCTAGATGAGATTCATCCATTCCACTGTTTGATGCTCTATGGGATGCATCAGCAGTTAGACTTTGACCCAGTGACCTCTCTTTACTTCTCCATCATCGTCCACAGTCAGATGTATGGTCAGACGGTTTACATGCCCTTTGGCCATATCATTACTGCTTGGCTGCAGTCCATAGGTATCGATGTTTCACAAGGCCGCATTGTGCCCATGGTTCGACAGGACTGCCGCCTGGATCGTCGCATGCTCGCTCAGTCCGGCATTGTTGTAGGGCCACAGGGGCTAAGGTGGAAGGATCGAAGACGTGTGGGGGAGTTACCGAGAGCAGCCCATGATCAGGAGCCGCCAGCTGCTACAGAGGATTACAATGAGTGGGCTCCTGACCTCCGCTGGCAGGTTGCGGAGCTAGAGCGGATGATGCAGCACGAGTTACACATTTCCGAGCTCTGGCGACAGGAGGTCAGCTCAGAGGTTCGATCTTTCAATCGCCGTCTCGATGCACTAGCATCTGATGTCTCTGAGATCAGCTCACTACAGGACACATGGTATGAGGAGTGGTATCATCATACGTTTCCTGGTGGTGCGTCCCCCAGCAGCCTTCCACCAGGGGATGCTATATATATTGCTGATTCTTCAGACGATGACCACTCGGGGGATTGATGACATTGACTGTTAGGATGCGTGTCATATTTGGGTGTGCTCAGTTTTTTTTGAGGTGTCTTGACATTGATCCGATATGATGCATCTGATATTTTGCATGTATTTCATATTTGTCGTACTATATTTTGATTGTTGGCATATATGTGTGCTCACATGATTAATCTCTGCGTGTATGCCTTATTATGCCTGATTATGATTATGCTCCAATTCCATATGATACATATACTTGTTTTGCCATGCCTTATCTTTGTCATATGTGTTATATGTTTATCAAATTAAATCATTCATACCTTTGTTGTTTTGGGAAACCCCTAGGGTTGAGGGGGAGTATGGTTAGACTTAACAGCCCTCTAGACCCTTTTCGGTGTTCGACAAAGGGGGAGAGTGTGGTTGGTTAAGTTTAGGATGATTATACTGTAGGGGGAGGATCGTGATTCCCCTGTGATTCTGAATTTGAGAAAATTGATTGAGAATCCCTAAACATAAAATCGGGTTGTCAAGTAACAAAAAGGGGGAGATTGTTGATGCAGACTGGCCCTGATTGTTATTTTGGTGTTGACCTTGATTGTTGTTTTGGTGTTGACATCGATTTTAGTTTAGGTTGATGATTATGATTATGATTAAGTCCTGATCGGGGATTAGGCATGGTATGGAAAATCCTAGCTTGGAGGGCTAGGTGTTGGAAAATCCTAGCTTGGAGGGCTAGGTGGTGGAAAATCCTAACCTGGAGGGTTAGGTGTGGAAAATCCTAGCTTGGAGGGCTAGGTGTGTGGAAAAGTCCTAATTCGAAAGGGTTGGGTGAAAAGTCCTAGCTTGGAGGGCTAGGTAAAAAGTCCTAACTTGGAGGGTTAGGTGAAAAGTCCCAGCTTGGAGGGTTAGGTGAAAAATCCTAGCTTGGAGGGCTAGGTTGGAAAAGTTCTAACTCGGAAGGGTTGAGTGAAAGGTCCCAGCTTGGAGGGCTAGATGAAAAGTCCTAACTTGGAGGGTTAGGTGAAAAGTCCCAACTTGGAGGGTTAGGTGAAAAAGTCCTAGTTTGGAGGGCTAGGTTGGATGAAATCCTAGCTTGGAGGGCTAGGTTTGAGTCCCTGGATCGGTCTGGTGACCGATCAGGGATGTTGGCACGCCGCTCCTTCGTGGATCGGTCTGGTGACCGATCCAGCGATGACTGATCGGTCTGGTGACCGATCAGGGAGCACACAGTGAGGTTGAGAATCTACTATGTGGCTCTTGATCGGACTGGTGACCGATCAGGGAGCAGGCAGCTCACTCACTGCTTGGCTCCTGATCGGTCTGGTGACCGATCAGGGAGCCCACAGTGAGTTGAGTTCCCCTGTTGATCAGCTCCTGAATGGTCTGGTAACCGTGACCTATCAGGTTGAACGATCAGCTGTCGTGAGTTTTCTCACCCTGACCGATCAGGATAAATCCTGATCGGTCTGGGACCATCCTGATCGGTCTGGTGATCGATCAACCAGTGAATTCCAAGCAAAATTGCGGCAAGCTGGTTTCTGGATCGGTTTGGTGACCGATCTGGTGACCGGTCAGGGTGACCGATCACACGAGCTTGCGATCCTATGTTTCTCACTGGGGACCGATCAAGTTGGAGCCTGATCGGTCCGATGACCGATCACTTTAATTCAAAATGCACTATCAAAAGTTCTGAACACGTCTGAACAGATCTGATTTGCCTGCGCTAAACTTCTGATGCATGATTCTCTATGTGATATGCTGTGCTAATAGTCTGATTAAGATGCCGGTTACAGGGAAGAATTCAAACACTCAAGGAGAGTCAATGGAGGCCTTTCCTTGGAGCAGGTTTGTCCATTTGTCATCTCAGGTTGCAACGGCTGGAGCTACAGACTGGAGCTGCTGACTGGAGCTTGGCTGAGGGAAGCTCAGGGAGTCCAGGGAGAGCTCAGTGGTAGCTAGCGTTAGCAGGTGAGCAGCTGGAGGCTGCATTGAGATGGTGTCACCTGGCGTTCAGTGGAGAAACAAAAGGAGCGTAGTGGAGAAGAGTAGAGTAGAGTTCTGAGAAGCAACTTCTGGCTTGAGTTCTTGCTGCGCGATTGTTTTCTCCACACTTTCCTTGTGCGTTTTGAAGTTCCATCATTTTGAGCAAGGAACTACAATCTGTGAAGCAACCATCCCCTACTTGAGCGCTTGAAGGAAGAAACAAGAGGCTTGGTGAGTCCATCAGCGAGAAGACACGAAGAAGGTTCTTGCATGAGATCGTCGCTGGGTGGAGCTCTACTGAAGCGCTGCTTGTGTTCTTGCCTGTGCTAGGTACTAAGTAAGATCTTTCTTGTGTTTCATTGTGCTTAAAACTATATCTCTGTTGAAATGCTGTGGAGAGGTTACTCAATCGAGAAGGAGGTTGCATTTTATCCGGTGTTCACCGGGGCTTGATCTGTCGGCGATCAAGGGATCACTCACCTTAAGGGCACGCCAAGGAGTAGGGGCAAGTTATCCCCGAACCTTGTAAATCCTCCTTGTTAGCGATCTTGTTAGTTGTTTTAGTTTGTTTTTGTTTTCTGCATTTCTGCACTACTCTATTTTATTGTGCTTCCGCTGTGCTACTAACGATTGAAGTGCAGAAAATCGATAAGTATTAAAGTCCAAGTGTTTGGCTATATTCACCCCCCCTCTCTAGCCATCCGAGTTCAAACAGAGAAGTCCTAATTGCGGCTAGGTAGTGAAGTCCTAGTAGGTCGGGTGGACTGAGAGGTAGAAAGTCCTTGTAGGTTGAGGATCGGACATCAAAAGAAAAGGGTTTCCACTTGAGGGGGGGGGGCTTGTGGTCCTTTGTTCGAGGGGGGATTGATGGTGCCGTAAGGTTGTAAACATAGTCCCACATCGAAAATACATGGGAAAGATCATAGGCTTATAAGGAAAAAAGATATCTCCATTGGCATTAGGCCTTTTGGGAGAGCCCAAGAGAAAAACTATGAGGGCTTAGACCCAAAGTGGACAATATCATACAATTGTGGAGATATCTAAATTTTCTTCAGTCCTATCATTAACCTGTAGGGTTGAGCATAAAATCCTGATCAAGAATTGGGCACGAAGTCCTAGCTGAGGGCTGGGCACCGAAGACCTGACCGAGGTTTGGGCACGAAGACCTAGTCGAGGACTGGGCATGAAGACCAAATCCAGAAGATCGAGCAGAAGACATAGCCGAGTGAGGACTACGAACAGATGTAGGGACAGGGTGAGGTACGGACGTCTCAAGATCTAGGAGCTTCAGAGGTTGAGAAAATGTCCAACCGGAGGTGCCGATTGGAAAAAGGTAACTTCTTCAGAGTGGAGTAGGTGAGGGCGTGCTCCCTGAAAGAGGGAACAGTAGGAGTCGGTCTGACCTAGGATTTCATTTGAAATCCAATGTCAGGACTAGATAACTCTAGTTGTGAAATATTCATGCATTCTATATATGTTATTATTTTCCTAGACTAACCTTGATTGTCGGCTAAGAAGATCAATTGGCCACATTGGAGGCACCTGAGAGGACTCAGGCACCCAAGAAGCTAGGCGCCCGAGAGGTCTCGGGCACCCCAGTTCGGTTTGCTCAACGTTGGCAAAGCTGAGTTAGCGGCTGCTAATTTGACACGCCACATCAACACTCAGGCACCCCAGTGCACTCAGGCGCCCGAGAGTGGATATGTTTTGGTCGAGTCAGAGGATAACGACGCGGCTAAATCGCTGATGTGGAGGGCGCCCCTATGCGCACTCGGGCACCCGAGTGTCAATATAAAAGGGGGTTCCCCCCTTTCATCCAGACATCAATTCAAGCACTTAGAATCAAAGCAAACCAGTTTTCGTGCTCAAGTTATCAATGCCAAAGCAGTCGGAGATCGACGACACGCCGCTTCTACGATGAAATGACTTCTTCTTCCTTTAGTAAGTGTCATCGGTATAAAGTTTCAGTTTACTTTTTGTACTTAATCTTCATATTCTATAACTCATTTTTACGGATTATAGAATTGCCCAACGAAAACAGTCAAGGACTGTGGGTCTTGGAGTAGGAGCCGTCAAAAACTTCGAACTAAGTAAAAATAAAGTGTTAGCATTGTTTTAACTTGCTACTTTCCTTATTTCCATTGTGTTTACTCTTGATTTATATCCGAAAAATTCATAATAGATATTCACCCCACCTCTATCGATCACATCAATCCCACAATAGATAGCAGTAGATTTATATGTTATACCTACTTTTGTATATCATTACTCGATATCTATTGCTTACTCTACGATATTACTCCTGTTTAGTTCCATACAATCTCAATATTTGCTATGCACGCATAGATATAGTGGTATGTCACTTTATATCTACATTTTGATTGATTCCTAGATATACCTTGCATGTGTACCTAGAGATATGAGCATTAGGTCATGAAATATATTTCAGACCTCTGCATGTGTTGAGATATGGATGATGATATCATAGAGGTTCCATGTGTTAGAGTCATGCACCATCCCTGCACTGTTATGTGCTGACGATCATCCGCATTCCTTATGGTATGAGCCTATCATCAGTATTATTCTGGATCTGCACACAACCACTCACGGGTTAGTAGATACCAGTGGGTGTGTGTAGTTTCTTTATACTGCTCCGCTCAGACAATTATGGGTAGTGGTTCCGAAGCATGGTAGCAGTCATAGATCCCTCCACCTTCTAGTGATCCAAGGAGATGAGAGTGGTGCTTCCCTATATGACTTGGGGTAGGAGGGTGGTCCTTCGCCAGTATCTTGTTCACTCGGTCACTCAGGAGCAGTGATGGAAGAGTGCGTACAATTATTACAACCCTACCCATTCGGTCGTTCACTTATAACCTATCATGGTGGTATAACTTATGTTAGGGGTGACACATATCATTGCATCATGTGCATATGATGCATTGTGCATTTATTTGTACTTGTTGCATTTGATTGTTGCATATGTTTGACATGCACATATAGGAGACATATACACATTTGGATCGTGTATGGTATTTGATGTTATATAGGGGTTGATTGCACCACCCCACAGGATAGACAGACTCTGGTATGTTCATACATTCAGTATTTCAATTATGCATTATCTATTTTACACATGAGACTGTATTAGCGTGACTTACTACTAGTATAGTTTACTATGCATATCTGTTTAGGTATTTGCTAAGTTTATTTGGACTCACACCATTAGCTATGTTTTTATTTTCAGGCTGAGTACTTGGAGTCGCTAGGAGAGCCCAGCAGCCAGTCCCTATTTTTCGACGGAGAAATGATACGCACAGTGAATGTGAATGTCTCAGTGAAAACTTTGACCGTCACTCGGCGACACGTTCGACGTCCGATTGCCGATTGGATACTACCGGCGACTTTCGATCGCCGTCCTGAATCAAACTATACCTTGGGAGGATGATGAACCTGTCAGGATCGTCGGCAACGGTGAACCCGTCGAAATCGACAGTGAATAATGCGAGATCGCAATTGCGGCGATCCCTGATGGGTTCACCGTGCCACAGGGTATAGTTTGGTTCGGGACGGCGGCTGGAGGCTGCCGGTAGTGTCCGATCAGCTATCGGATGTGCCGCCGATTGATGGTTAAAGTTTTCACTGAGGCATTCACTTTCACTGTGCATATTTTGTCCGCCGGTAGTGTTCGATCAGCGATCGCTGCCAATAGTGTCTGATCAGCGATCGCCGTCAGACGTCTTCGTTCGGGATTTTGTACCATTGTGGTGCTCCTTGTATTTTTCTTTTACCATTTATGTTTTTATATTTGGTTGTGTGCTCTAGCTTTGCCTGTGTACCTCAGTGGGGTTTGTTGTTGTAGTTTGGTGGTGTAAGTCATGTCGGCATGCAACTTTGGTAGGTCTTGATTTGTTTGAGATTTTTTTTTCTTTTCTACTTGCTAATATTACCAACCATGTTAGCTGAGGTATTGTGTATTGTATACTGGATTCATACTGTCCACCATATAGGGGAGATATTATCCGATGTATATCGGGCCAGCGACTCCTCTGGGAGCTTGATAATTTATTTGCTTGGTTCTCAACCCTAGGATCAGTACGTCCAAGGCCTATATACTCGTCATGAGTCCACTAATGGTCTCCTTTCCGAAAATTTCTAGAGGTGGAAAAACTCGTCTTACAGTTCAAGTAACAAGCACAAATATGATAGAATAACGTTACAACTTATAACAAATCAAACCAAAATGAAGAAGATCCGGTCAATCTGGAAGTCCAAAGCACAACGCACTTTCTCCTGGAGCCTCCTTAATTATAGAGTTGTGTCATAGCACTTTTGCTTCCTAGACAGTGAGTAGTATGATGAAAAAATTGATGATTTGGCTGCTCTACTGGAGGTCCCTTATATAGGGGTCATACGGGTGCCCGAATAGCTATACGGGCACCCCAAAACAGAAGCTTATATGATCCGAACTCGTCAAACCTTATTGCTGAGTTGTGTACTAGGTTCTGGGCGCCCATATTACCTTCATGGGCACCTAGGACCACCCAGGCGCCTAGAAGCATTCAGGCGCTTGGATTGATCCAAGAGCCCATATGCTTCATACAAGCGTCTGGATCAGCCTTCCAGGCACCTGGACTAGGCTAGTCCAGGCCCATTCGCTTGCGTCTGCTCTTTTGATCTTTCTTTTTGCTCTAGGTTCCTGCAAGATATGTAGGGACCGGGTGCATGTCGACAAGGATACGAGTTCGTAAAATTTTAAATTTTTACGTGCAGCGGAAGAATTTGCATAAAATAATTTCCCAAATTATTTTAACTTCGTATCTAGCATGCAATCTTATGGTGTGTTGACATAATCATAAATTAAAACTTTGCAGAAAAGTAAACTAATTTACCAAGTACCTCGCGTAACTCGAAGTAAGGGACGAGATCCAACCGTAGCGTCCCTTGGAAGCTTCGCCTCTATTCGCGTCCACGCCGAGTTCTCTTCGGGATGACTTCGCAAAGTCACGAGTTTTTGTACCGACGAGAACTACTAGATTCTTGGAAGGCACAACTAGAAAAACAAGAGAAGAAATAGGAAAGAGTGGAAACTAACCAACAAAGAAACGGAATCGAATTCCGAGAAGAGAGGAGTCGCTATCCGCTTCTTCTTCTTCTTGTTTGGTTTCTCCTTCTTGTTGAAGCTCACGGCAACTCACCCTTGGGAGGGAGGTGCTTCGGTCCTAGGTCCTCAAGAGGGCGTCGGCCCTAGGTGGGGAAAGGGAAAGAGAGAAGAGAATTAAGAGAGAGAGAGGGAGCTCTATATCGATTATCCAAATCTTAGGAATCCAAGGCTTGCCTATGGTTCCTTATATAGTTGCTTCTCCCTTGCCAAATCTCCTCTTAACCGAATTAACGGAATTAGTTATCATAAGAAATTTATCCTATAAATTCTCTTATGAATTATTCCGTTTAAACCAAGTTTTATTATAACTAACTTTATAATAAAACTAATTAGTTATCATAAGAAATTTATCCTATAAATTCTCTTATGAATTTTATTATAACTAACTTTATAATAAAACTAAATAATTATCATAAGAAATTTATCCTATAAATTCTCTTATGAATTATTCCGTTTAAACCAAGTTTTATTATAACAAACTTTATAATAAAACTAATTAATCTCTCCTTTTATTATGGAATAAATTTTATAAGAAATTTATAAACTTTCTTATTATGGAAAAATCAATTCATAATTGATTTTATAAAATTAAAATAAACCAATTCATGGATTATTTTAACTTCCATAAAAAGAATAAATTTCTAAAAATTTATTTATATAAATTTCTTTATACAAATTTATTTATCTATAATTTATAAAACAAATCGCGCTAGATTTGTTTTATTAATTAAACCAAAATTAATTGGTTTACTCCCTCTATTGTGGCCGGCCAACCAAGGAGGGTTGGCACCCTCTTTGGCCGGCCCAAGCCGAGCCGAACCAACGCGAATTTAACTCATTTAATTCGCCCAAAAAGCCTTCATAAGACTTAGCCATTTTTAGCTTCCATTGCGTCTCTGATTAACTCAGATTCGACTTATTTCTCTTGATCGGAAAATCCAATTTTCAACTCGTTTTAAATCCCTCGGATTACTCGTAGTGCGTGTGACTAAATAGGCTTTCGATTTATGTTGGTCGTCAATAATCAACTAATTATAGAACGATCATGAGTGGCACCTAGTAGTACATCATGATCCCCAATTAATCAAAAGATCAACGGTTTGACCTCAGAAGAAATTATTCTGAAACCCTTCAGCAGCTCTAATGAATCGTGCCCCATTCCCTTCACCACCTTATACCCACTTGGTTCAGGACATGGTCTGTTTGTGTCAGTCCCCACTAGACTGACTATGTCACACCTAGCCCAAGTAGTTTCTTTCTCGTCCTTTGGATTTCTAATTACTCTCATGTATTTAAGAGACTTGCACTCTTAACATGATATACTCTGGCCAGAGGTTTTGAGTAACAATCCGACGATAGGCCTGGGTATACATCTCCTCGCAAGGAGTGGTGAATCCTTTGTAGGCTGTTCAAACATCTTCGGGCACTTCGGCTTATACCCAATCATCCTGGGTCCACACCTCCTTGGAGATGCTTGCTTAAGATGTTAAAGTATAAGTCTCCATGACCAAGATGACTTGAACACCGCAAGTCAAAGGAACATCGCACTTAAGACGCAATAAGAACTTCATTGACATTTCTATAGATAGATTCCATATGAAGTCTTACAGCTAGTCACTCCAATGAACTAGTTCCCTTAACTAGCATCCATGTTTATCTCCGGACATCCCAATGTCACCAGCCAGTGAGAATCAGCTGATTAGAGAATAACCCATGCTAGTCTCAACAGAATTGATAGTGTCCGTATTTATCAATTCATCGACTAGGGATATTTTCAATACTTCACATTTGCGCATTCAGAGATAATCACTAGTTGTGATCCCATCACAAATTCTCTTATACTGTGAGTTGTATTGCGGACATTCAGTAGATGAGTTTAAGATCCCAATCAAATACACAAGCATGTATACTCAAATAGTGAATTATCATTTATTAAAATAAATATTTTACAATCATAAGGCGATTGCCTTAGGACACTTCTCTCATATCACTAACAAACTCCCACTTGGCCTAATGCCAATCGCTACGGTATCCAATACCACAAGCTCTAACATGACCCTCAAACTTGCTCTGAGGTAAGGCCTTTGTTAAAGGATCCGCTAAATTCCTTTCAGTGGGAATTTTCTCAATTTGTATGTCATTCCTACTTATAATCTCTCTGATCAGATGATAGCGGCGAAGCACGTGTTTGGATCGCTGATGAGACCTTGGTTCCTTTGCTTGTGCAATAGCTCCATTGTTGTCGCAGTAAACCGGCACTGCTTCATCAATGGTTGGAACCACACCAAGTTCGAAGACGAACTTCTTGATCCAGACTGCTTCCTTTGCTGCTTCTGAAGATGCGATATACTCTACTTCCGTGGTAGAATCCGCTACGGTGTCTTGTTTGGAACTTTTCCAACTTATTGCGCCTCCATTCAAAGTAAATACGTATCCAGACTGCGATTTGGAGTCATCCTTATCTGTCTGGAAACTAGCATCTGTATACCCACGTATTACCATATCTCCTTCTCCATATATTAGGAATACATCCTTAGTTCTTCTTAAGTACTTAAGGATTGTCTTAATAGCTTCCCAATGATCCATTCCTGGATCCGACTGGTATCTGCTTGTGACGCTCAAAGCATACGATACATCGGGCCTAGTACATAACATAGCATACATGATAGATCCTATCGCGGATGCATAGGGAATCTTATTCATGCAAATCCTCTCGTCTTCTGTGCGCGGACACATAGACTTTGAAAGGTTGATCCCATGCCTGATGGGAAGGTAACCTTTCTTGGATTCCGACATGCTAAACCTTTTTAGCACTCAGTCTATATATGTAAACTGCGAAAGACCAAGCAACCGTTTTGATCTATCTCTATAGATTCTAATCCCAAGGATATAGGTTGCTTCTCCCAGGTCTTTCATGGAGAAAGTTTTGGATAACCAAATTTTAACTGTCTGTAAGACTGATATATCGTTTCCTATAAGTAAGATGTCATCGACATATAATACTAGGAATACGACTGCACTCCCACTAACCTTCTTGTACACACAAGGTTCGTCTGGATTTTGTGAGAAATCAAACTTTTTGATTGTCTCATCAAAACGGATGTTCCAGCTCCTAGATGCTTGCTTCAGTCCATATATGGATCGTCGAAGCTTGCATACTTTGGTTTTATCAACCGATGTGAAACCTTCAGGTTGTATCATGTATACATCCTCAAGCAGGTTTCCGTTAAGGAAAGCTGTTTTCACATCCATTTGCCATATCTCATAATCATAATGAGCTGCTATGGCTAGGAGCATCCGAATGGATTTAAGCATAGCTACCGGCGAATAGGTTTCGTCATAATCAATTCCTTGCTTCTGACGATATCCTTTTGCCACTAATCTAGCCTTAAAGGTAACAACATTACCTTCCATGTCGGTTTTCTTCTTGAAAACCCACTTGCACCCTATGGGCTTAATCCCTTCAGGTGGGTTAACCAAGTCCCATACTTGGTTTTCGTACATGGAATCCATTTCCGACTTCATGGCCTCAAGCCATTTGTCCCTTTCCGAAATTTTTAGAACATCTTCATAACTGATAGGTTCGTCATCGCTTATGAGTAACATGTCGTTCGATTCACTTACGAGAAATCCGTATCTCTCTGGAATATTGCGTGTCCTATCAGATCTACGAAGAGGTGGTGTAGTTTTAGGTTCAACTGATAGCTCATCATTATGAGGTATTAGTTGTGGGTCTAGACTAGGTGTCTCTGTAATGTCTATTGGAGTTTCTTGAACTTCATCAAGTTCAATCCCACTCCCACTGTTTTCTTATAAAAGAAATTCCTTTTCCAGAAATACAGCATGCCTTGAAACAAACACCTTTTGTTACAAGGGATGATAGAATTGGTAACCCTTCGTTTCCTTAGGGTATCCAATAAATAGACATCTATCAGACTTAGCATCCAATTTGTCTGATATAATCCGCTTCACATATGCAGGACAACCCCATATCAAGTCCTATTTGGATTGCCCTTGGTCAAATTGACTAGAGCTAGGTACTTTTCTCTACTAAACATCAAGTCTTGTTTAGCTTAACCCTTAGTATATTGTCAAATATATTTACTTCTTTCTCTCGATACTTTGCTAGTCATCTGATCTTGACTAGACATTACTCAGCCAAACATCAAATCCTATTTGGTTTAACTGTTAGTTAAACCGACGAGACCTTCGTATATTGTCAAACATCAAAACCCTAGAGGTTGTTTTTTCTTGTCAGATGCTTCTGGCACCAACACCCTTTTATNAAAAAAAGTAAGTACTTAAGGAAAATTGTTTGAAAAACATAAGTGTTTCTTTGATTTGGACTTCTCTAAATCTGATAGAATCCTAGGAATCTTGTTGACTATAAAAAAATTTCCTATGTGTCTTAAGGATTTTCCAAAACAAAGATTTGTCAATATATTTTCAATAAACAGATTTTGAAACATAATAGATCTCTTAGTTTAGATATCCCTCTATTTTGACATAATTATAGGAAATCCTGTTAACAACAAGGAAAGTTTTCCTATGTGTTCTAGAGATTTTCCAAAAAAGAATAAAGAAGATTTTTTTAAAAAAAATATGAGTTCGCAAAATATTTTAAAAAAAAATAGATGAAGAATAATTTAAAAATTATAATAGTTCTTTTTAGTTTAGACTCTTCTTAAGTCTGACACAATCCTAGGAAGCTTGTTGATCACAAGATAATATTCTTATGTGTCTTAGGGTTTGACTCAAACCAAAAGAATAAATAAATTATTTTTCAAAATAATTTAGAGTGATTTTGCAAAAATTGAGTGTTCTTCTGATCAGGACTCTCCCTAAGCCTGACACAATCCTAGGAATCCTTATTTAATCATAAGAAAAATTTCCTATATGTCTTAGAGTTTATCTAAATCAAAAGAGTATTCTCAAAATATTTTTCTGGACTAAGTTTTCAAAACTGATTTTGAATGCATATTTTTCCAAAGAAAACTATAAGCTAAATTTTAAAAATATTTTTCAAAGATAATAATTTTGAAGGCACATTATTCAAATATGATTTTTCAAGCTAATTTTGAGAATATAAAAATAAAAATATTTTTCAAATATATAATAAATTTTGAAAGTATTTTCAAAAGCATTTTTTTTAAAATTAAAAAAAAAATAACACAACTCCCCCTTAACCTGACACCTTCTGGTTACCTGTTAACTACAAGGAACTTTAGCTAAGTGTCTTAAGAGACTTTAGTGTTGAGTTGGAGGGTTTATCTCTAAATATAGGTCACGTAATTTTCAAAAAGATATATATGTTTTTGAAAACTATTTATAATTACACACAATCAGACATGAAATTCATTAAAATATTATTATGTTAAAGCACTATTTTGAAAATAAATTTTTAACAAATATTCTAAGATTTTTTTAAAACATTTTTAAAATACTTATCAGTTAATTAGTCCTTATCGTCTCACCCATTTTAAATGTCACAAAACAATTAAACATGGTGACCTTATAGGTGTTGTGAGATGTTTGATTAATTTTTCTAAATATATTTTTGTATATTATTTGATCTTGAGTTAAATTTAGGTTTAATAATTATTCAATTAAAAGCACATTTAAATAATTAGCTTCCAGGTCGTGATGAGTGTAGAATACACATATTTTTATACTTCTATTAACGATCATTCACTTACTTTTCTTAGCTCTATTCTATATTGTTGCATCCTATTTTCATTGATTCTTGCTACTTTTACTATTTTGATTCAGAAAACTGCTCTTTGTTGATTTTCATTAAAGGATGGATTTTTGGAGTAAAATAGAGCAAGTTTAGATAAACTATTAGCAAGACATGGTCACATACCAAGGAGACACACTCATGAAGAAGATTGCATTACGAACTGATCATTAAATGGCCATAACGTCTTGCTCAGTTGGAGTGCTGGGCTGATCTTTATTTCAAATCGAAGAGGGCTTCAACATCTACAACTTTTGTTCAGACATGAGACCCATAAAATAGCATCTAGCCATGCCAAAAGGAGCACGACTGTGTGAAGTGGCACACCCATACTACACTGCGGACTGATTTCGTAATGGCCATAACTTCCTGTTCGGTTAGAATTTTTGACTATTCTTTATATCAAATTGAAGAGGACTTGAAGATCTACAATCTCATGATGGCATCAGACCTTGAAAACCAAGTCTTGTGGAGGTACAGGGCTCTACAAATGGGCATGACTAATGACACTGTCGTGCCTCTAGCTAGATTACACACTGAGATCAAATTAGTCATAACTTCTTACTTAGTTAAAATATCGGAATTATCTCTACATGAAAGTTGAAGAGAACTTCAAGATATACAACTTTACTAAAGACACCAACTTCATAAAATGGCATCTTGAGATTAAAAAATGGGTCACATGGCCATGCCTCTCTTAGACACTGCTGTGTCACAAGGCCGTGTCAGGAGACACGGCCCGGGCTGAACTTTCAGGCATGGTCGTGCTCCCCCCCCCCCCCCCCCCCCCCCAAGGTCATGCCAAACAGCATTGCCTATGCTAGGGGTGTGCGACCCCCCTAGGCAAGGCCATGATATTGATAACCGTTTTTGTCGTCTTACGGTTTCAAATACAATTCAAGTATCGAATTCCTCTAAACTAATATAGCATAGAGTAACTCGAGTCTTCTCCCAACGAATGTAGTTGGTACATGATAATTCTCAAGATCATATTTTATTGCTTTTGGATTTTTGATATCAAACTGGGGTTTGATTTGAGCGTTAATACTACGAACAAAAATAGAGATGCAGGTATGAAATCTAGTCTAATTAAAGAAAGACAATGCAAGTAAGAAAATCTAGTTTAACTGACTATAATTGTAGCAAGGTACAGGACAACTTGAAATTAAACATCAACAAAACTGAACACAGAGAATAACCTACAGCATTAAAGAAAACTAATCTAACCCAACTTAATTGCATGTAAATGAAGACATGAAACTTAAAACAATGAAAGAGCAATACAAAACAAGATTTAATCAACTAAGAAACATCCAAATTGGAATTAACTATTCTAGAAAGCATTTAATCGAACACATGATAGACAAGATTGTAATTTCTTCAAGTAAGTGCAAATTGAAATGGGAAAGGATCATCAAATACAAACATTCACTCAATCAAACACATAGCAATTCAAACTATCTCATAACAATAGAATCTGAAATAATTGTTCTCAGGGGCATTTTATCAAACACGAATGGTGCATGATCTAAATGGCTTAAAATATGTGCCAATTGATATGAAAAAGTTCTATCAACTACAAATATTCAACATCCACACATAACATTCATCAAATAAGATCAATCTTCAACTGACAATACAATTAAACCACCAGTTAATCCACTCTAATGAGCTGCTGCAAACTTCTGTGAGAGAATTGAACTGCCGAAGACAATTCTGTAGAGAAATGAACTGCTGAAACGAAATGATGAAGAGCTGCTGAATTGAAACTGATGAAGAGCTTCTGGAATTGGAGAACTACTGCTGGGAATTAAAGCTGTGCTGTAATGAAATGAATATGGCTACTGGATCTGAAGAAGTAAAGCTGTGAATGAAGAAAAATCTGCCGGAATTGAACCCAATGAAGAAGAAATGCTGAAGAATTGGATCAGAAAAGATGCTGGAATTGGAAAACTACTGAAATCGAATTGCTATAAATGAAAACTACTGAAATCGAATTGCTGTAAATGAAAGCTAAGCTGCTGAGAAGTAATTGCTGGAAAGAAATTCGGATCTGATGTAAAACTGCTAAAATTGAAATGCTGTAAAGGAAAGCAAATGAAGAAACTGCTGTAAAGGAATTGATCGCCGGCGGTGAAGACGATGAAAGCTTGATCGAGTCGGGAACCCCTCAACTCGAGAAAAAGCTTCTATGGAGACTGCTGGATTCTCTCCGAACCCCGAAAGAGAACCCTTACTCTCTTCTCTTCGAACCCCGACAGAGAAGATGTGGAGATGGCCTACCGGCCGGCGGTGATGAAGGTGGACGTGGATCGCCGACGGTGAAGGTGGAGAGGATGAGTTGCGTGTGTGTGCCGAACGATGCCCTAGCCTTCGCGTCGCCGCTCCCTTTTGTTCTGGCTGCGCATGGTTTGATTCAGCCAAGCCAGCTTCAGCTATGGTTCGGCTCAACCAAGCCAGCACTCGAGTTCAGCCCAGCATTTGGTCCATTCAGCCCAATTCTGTGGTTCAGTCAGTTTGTGTTCGGTTCAATCAACCAAGCCACAACTCAACCCATGCCTTGGGTTCAGTCATATGATGATGGAAGCAACGGACGGCTGAGATCAATTTGGCTTCATCCAATGGTCGGATCTCTTCAGATCTGAACCAAACTCTATAGATCCTGATCAATGGCCCTGATCTACCTATCCCCATCTTGGATTTACCAGATCAGTGGCGGATGATCCAGATCTTCCCTTTTCTTGAATGGATGGTCTAGAACATCTTGAGCTCGATCCAACGGTCAGATCTCTTCTGATTTGGCTGAAATTTTCAGATCTTGATCTCTGGTCATGATTGATTCTATCTTGGACTCGGATCGACCATAAGTTGACCGATGGCTCAGATCTAGCCGTTCTCTGGAATGGACGGCTCCTAATAATCCGATGCTTGATCCCTTTAATCTGGATCCAATGTTGACTCAAGTCTGACCTGATTTGATCTAGGTCCATGATCAATTGAAGCCTACAAAATTATATTCAAATTTAGTGCCAAAAATATCTCAAATATAAAAAGATTTGAATTAAAAGCCAAAATAAGGGAGATACATGAAACCTAATACAATTGCAAACTTATGCATATAAAATGTGGATCAAACATGGATTTTAGAGCCGAAAATAATCAACAAAATGATGGTTATCAAACTCCCCCACACTTATTCTTGGGCGTCTCGCACAAGTAAACTAGTAAATCTAGGATGTATCCCCTAGATTATTCTCAATCATTGTTAGAAACAATTGAAAGAAAATTACCTAAGGTTGTCAATTCTCAAAAATCTAAGCTTAATGAACTAGAGACTTGTCCTTAAATCAACAACTTAGCATACTTCATCCATCATGACTTATTGAGATGAATTTTACAAAATCCTTGCAAGGGAAGTTCTAAAGTCGCTCTCTTCCTAAGTTCTATATTTTTGATGAAAAGTGGAGCTCTCTCCAACACAACCATGGTTCTTGCACTACTATAGACTTGCTTATTATCTACTCTCCACCATTATTCATGATTTGGATCAACATCTATAAAAGCTTATTCAAACAAGTTAAAGAAGATATATGCAATGATAGAGATAAGATAGCAAATTGAGAGACTTGATACTCATGAATCACAATAAAGAAAATAAAGAACATGATATGACAAAAAGATATGGCAAAGCAAAGAAAATAATATGATAAGGGCACATGGAGAAGAAATATAGCACAATAAGAAAGTGTGGAAAAATTAAGGAAAGTGGAAGACTTGGACACTCAAAAATATATCCCAATGCACTTTGACCATTTCTTTTGAGTTATCTTGCATGTATCATGGTTGTGGTGGAGTAGGAATTGAAGAACTGTGAAAATTCAATGTTGCCAATTATTTTCCAGCTTTTTTTTTTTACAGCTCACATTTTTTTTGTTTTTTTTTCACTTTTTTTTCACTTTTCTTTTCTTTTCTTTTTTTTCACTTGGAGCTTCTAATAATAGTATGCTTGCATCCTCCCCCACACTTGAACTTTTGTCTGTCTCGGCAAAATAACACTAAGAAACATTAAGGTATCCAAGTCCATGCAAAATATTATGATGAATGTGAAAAAGAGGGAAAGGAAATATGGAATAAGAGTGTATCAACAAGGAAATTGCAAAAACGATATAAGAAGAGAAATAAAGTGATTTACTTCTATAAATGTGGTCCAATCATAGAAATATAGCTTTGAAAGAACCTAAGCAAGTTCTAGAGTACAATCACATGTGTGTATCACAAAAATTTGGCTAATTCCTCACTAGATAAAAAGAATTCATCTCAATTCATCAATTTAGAATCCAATACTAAGAAGTACTCAAGCAACCAAGAATTTTCATCCAATGACTCAAATCCTAAGTTTTGAAAACCAAATTTAATTTGCTTTCAAGAGACTCTAAAATGATGTAAGAAAATCTAGATAGATACATTTATTCCTAATCATGCAAGAAGTAAAATGCCAAAAGGAATAACATGGTATCTACAATGGCTCTTATGCATTCTACTCTATTCTATCATTTATTAGCAAGAACTAATTTGAAAAGAAAGATCACTACTTGAAAACATGAAAATGATATTCACAATGAAATAGGAGTGTAAGAAGAAAATAACTCCCCTTCAAATAGGGTACAGAGCACGTAACATCCATCTTGGGAGAATTATCCTCATGTAGTCAATCTCGTAGTGCATGGATTTCTCCCTTGACAATTTAGCACAAGCATCTTCCTGTGGTCGGAGACGATTAAGGTTCAAAATCCATTTGTGGGGTAGATAATTGAAAATCAAAGTGAACTCGACCCCTCCCACTACATGCCCCTTAGAAGTCCTTTCGGGAGGTTGTAGGCTATTAAGTTTCAGTACCCATTCTAGAAGCCTACGGGATCCTGCAAAACCATGTATAGAAAATACCTCCCGCACGCATGCAGGGTAAGAACAGAGTGAAATGTAAACAACCTCTACATAAAATGACTCAAGATATGCGTCACATCCTATGAAATCAATTTTCGGTACCTCAATAAATTTATCGCAATTATTTTCTACAAAAGATGCATCAAGAAACTCATCACAAACAATGAAATCTATTTTGGGTACCTCTATCAGTTTTTCACCATCAATATCTGCATAGAATGTGTCCAATAATTCATCAGAACAAATAGCATCAATACTAGGTACCTCAATGGAATTTTCACAATCAATTTCTAAATAAAATGTAGCAAGACATGCATCACAACCAATAAGATCAACCATGGGTACCTCCATAAGTTTTTCACACTCAACTTCAGCATAAGATATAGCAAGAGATTCATCATAATAAACCACATCAATTTCAAGCATTTCTAAAAATTTTTCAAAATCAGCATTTACATGAGATGTACCAAGTAATTCACCACATTCAACAAAATCAAATTTTGGTGCCTCTACAGGTTTTTCACAAACAGTTTCTACAAAAATGTGTCAAATACATCATCACAAACAATACAATCAGCTTGAGGTACCTCTAGTGATTTTTCCAAAGAAATAGGAAGTATACTTACATGATCATGCTGAAGAATACTTGGAGGTTCTACAAGAATAGATGTATCCATAACTTCCTCCTGGTTAAGTATGTTGGATCGAGAAACCCGATAGAGGGGGGAGGTGAATATCGGTAAACTTTTTCCGGAAAATTTAAAGCAAGTACGCAGCGAAAATTAAAAACACCAACACAGAGACACAGTCGATTTTACTTGGTTCGGAGCCTGTGTCGACTCCTACTCCAAGGCCCATGGTCGTTGACCGTTTACTTTGGGCAATTCTATATAGGCGCAAATAGTTTACAAAAAAGTATTACAGAATTAAGTACAGTAAACTTTAAATAGCTCTTTTTACCGACGTCCGGGGTAGATCGAGTCTTTCGGAGCAGCGGGACATCGTCGGCTCGAGTTGGAAGGATTCCGAGGCGAAGCGTGAGAGCGAAAGAGCGTAGAAGCGTTGATTGGAAGTTGTGTCTTGAAGCCTTGGTCGAGGGTCCTTTATATAGGGCCTGGGGGCGCCCGGGACGTCGGGGGCGTCCCCCACGTAGCCTTTGATCCGCCAACTCCTCGGTCAGCGTCTGATCCCTTTATCTTCAGGATCCGCTTTGACCGGGGCGCCCGGAGCGCTCGGGGCACCCGGAGCGCTCGGGGCACCCGGAGCGCTCGGGGCACCCGGAGCGCTCGGGGCGCCCGGGTTGACCGGGTCAAATCTCATCCCTTCGCATCGCTGGCTTCTGGTTCGAGGCTTGCCCACGGGGGCGCCCGAGACGCTGGGGGTGCCTGATAGGCCCAAATGGACTGTCACGAATGTGGGTCTCAAATTTAAATGTGAATGAATGCTGGAAACCATTTTTGCAATCAAAGTATGAAAACGTAGTAAAGGGGCCACAGGTCGTATTTTTCTCGGGGCTAGTTGTCGTGTTTGATTCGAGCTTGGTTTATGTGTCGTTTGTGTTTTTGGGTTTCAAATAAGTAAATTGGGTTTTGAGTTTTAAATAAAAGTGAAGATGTGATGGAAGGAATTAAACTCAACTAATAACCAAACAATTTATGGCAATTGATAATTCAACCAATGGAAACCGAATCAAGCTATAGGATTTAACCAAAGTTTGGAAAAGCAAGCCTAAATTCAAATGCACAGTAAATTCTGATGGAAAGAAATCGAAGGTGTGATAGAAATTTTCTGAAGCAAATCAAGCTTAAAGCAATTGCTATTTATGCATTTCGGAAATTAAACAAACTATAAATGTTAACTCAAACTAACTACAATTTTGGAAACTACCAATGCAAAGGAAATTCGAAATGGATGAATGCAACTTATTGATATCAACTCAATCAGATGCCACAAAGACACAAGTTGAATTCAAATGCAAAAAGGGTTCAATTCAATTGGCACGCAAGGGAAGATTTTTTTGTGCCAAAAACTATCTCCAAATTAAGAAATGAGTGATCTTCCAACTCAACTTTTCTTTTCTTTTTAAAACTGATTGGTTCGATTGGGAAACAAAGGTATTAGGACAGAACTAAGCAAGATTCTGTAAAGGAATTGAAACTGAGATCAGAACTAGAGAAACAAAGAAAATTCAGAAATGAAAAGGGCTGAAATTTCAGATGCAAAATTGAAAGGACTAGCTACTGATTTTTCTGTTTTCGCAATAGCTTAAAGGCTGAGCTAGCTAACACAAACAGAGTACAAGTAACTAATCTAGGAACAAGGAAGTTTAAACTAGCAATTACTTAACAAAACTAGTGAAAAGGGGACTGAAATCACTAATATGCAGAATTCAGAATTGGCACGCGGCAATACCACTTGGCACGCAGCAATTTGACTAAGAAATAACCTGAAATTTGATCTAGTTGATCACTAAACAAGTTCCTATATTACTCTACTTGCAGAATTGAAGCTAAATTATAGCTAACAACTTAAAATGGTAAATTACAGTAGCTGAACAGGAAATTCAAAATAGAACAGTGCGGCAGAAACAAAACTACTACAAAAATAGAAATTAAACTAAGGAAACTACTCCTCGATCCTTTCCCGAGATCAAAATCTTCTTGGTTGTCAATCAAGAGCCGGCTTCGAACCCCTAGGCTCAGCAAATCAGTGGAAAGCAACTTCAATCCATCAATTCGGCTCAAACTGCATCAGTTGGAAAATTTCGATCCGAGCTCTTCAATCTCGGCTTATTGAGCTGCGATGAAGATTTGGAGATGACCTGAGCTCACCTGAGAACCCCTACAAGTGGCTCAGGTGATCTGAATTCGATTGTAGCTAAGATCCAAGCTCCCGGACCACAGAGAATGCGAAACCCTCAACAACCTCTGTCCGGATGAAGTTTGAGATGAATTTGGATCGAGATGGCCTTCCAAGGATTCAGACGATGAATTTCGGTTGGAATCGAGGTGGTCGCGCCTCGGATTGAAGAAAAATTGAAGAAATGTGGAAGAACATGAAGAATTGAAGAACTGCGGCGAAGACGCGACAACGGGAAGCTGCTGGGGAATTTTCCTTAAGTAATTAGCAATGGACGGTCCAGATTGATCGGAGGAAATCCAACGGCTGATCTTACTCTGATTTGATCCAAATTTTGATAATGATGATCTGGGGTCAGGATCTGCCTCGTGGTAGCTCGGATCCTCCAGATGTACAACGGATGGTCCAGATCAACTCAATCTGTGAATGGACGATCTAGAGCCCTCCGAGCTTGATCCAACGGTTGATTTAGCTCTGATTGGAATGAAACCTTCAGATCTTGATCATAGTGCTTGATCAACCCTAACCCTAGCTCGGATTGCTTCAGATTGTCCCGGATGGCTCAGATCTAGCCGCTCTTGAATCAGACGGCCCGGATTTAATCCTAATCTTGATAACTCGATCCGGGTCACTTCTGACTCAAGTTTGACCCAATATGCCCTAAGTTCAGGATCCTTTCATGCCTACAAAAAATATATCAGAAAAATAGTGGCCAAATAATCCAAAAAATGTGCAAATTTGCAATTAAGTCCAAAATAAGAGGAAATCCTAAATCCTAGGGTAAAATCATAATTAAGCAATAAAAATATAGGTCAAACATGGATTTTAGCAATTAAAATAATTAATAAAATGGTATCTATCAACTCCCGCAGACTTAACCTTGAGCGTCTCGCGAAACTACTAAGTATGTATCCCCTAGATTTTCTTAAGCATAATTAGAAGCAAATGAAAAGAAATTACCTAAGGTTGTCAATTCTCATAAATCTAAGCCCTATGGATTAGTATCTTGTCCTTAAATCAACAACTTAGCCTTTTCATCTATCATGAGTCATTGAGATGAATTCAACTCACTAGCCTTTCAAGGAAAAATTTGGTGGCTCTCTCCTTAAGTTCTAAGTTGATGATGAAAGTGGAGCTCACTCAAACACATATGCTTCTTGCACTACCATAGGCTTGCTTATTATCTACTCTCCACCATTAATCATGAATAGGATCAACATCTACAAAAACAAGTGAAAACATGGAAAATGGCAAGAAATGAACAAGAAAATGGAAAAATTGATAAAGTGGAAGACTTGAGTGCTTAAGGATGTTTCCAATGACTTTGCCCTCTTATCAGTCCTCTAGTGATATCAAAAATGTGGTGGAGTTAATCTTAAACAATGACCTCGACTTGGATGAATAAAACCATATTAATCTCAATGTGCCAACTTCCACCTTGCGTGCCAAATTTCTTTTCCCCATCTTCTTTCTTGATTTTTCCTCTTTTCTTTTCTCTCTAGTAAATTCAGAATGTAAGAGCAAAACTTTTGATTCGGATAAGAGAAACTTCAATGATTTAATAGTGCCAACTCAATTGTGTGCCATCTTTGTTTTTGCTCTTTTCTCTTTTTTTTTTCAAACTGTTTTCCTTCTCTTTTTGTTTCTTGCTCTTAATCTTCTAATGGAGCCTTTCAGATCTTGCAAAACTCCAATTTCTTCATATCAGTTGGCATCTAAAAGTAGTTGAGCACTTAAAGAATTTCACTCAAAATTCTGCTCAACAAGTTCAATTTCAGCCTCTTCACTTTCTATTCTGATCAGCAGTTGTTTCGAATTTTTCTTGCATCTTCCTGCATCAGATTCTAGCATCCATTGGTTCTTCTTATACCTTGCAAACTTCTGCATTTTTCTGGTGGGCAGTTAGCATCAAATAGAGATGGAAAGGTTGATCCCAGCTGTGTGCCATTCAATTTCTACAAATTTTCTTTCTTTTTCTGTTCTTGCCCTGAAAAATTCAATCAACTACATTTCTTTCTACTTTGATCAACAGTGTAGGTGCCTAACAATTTCAGATACATTCCTATACCTACTGCCTTGATTTATAGCCTCAAAAACTCAAATTAGGTTGCAAGTTGGTACAAACTGCCTTCATAGCATTTCTATTGGTTTTCCTTCTTTCATAACTGAATTTTCAGCTTAATTATCAACTTGTTGCTCTCCAAAACCTCTTGGGCTTTGAGTGGGTTTGTTCTGAGTCCTTTTCAGCATTCTTTGCAGCAGCCTCATTAATTCCAACTCAATTCCTCTGCACTTCAATTTCTGCACTGCACCAGCTCATACAATAGCACTTCACTGATTTTTCCAGCTTCTTATATCCTTTCGGCAGCTCAGAATTTTCTCCTGTTTCAAGTTCAGCATCCAAGGTGGCAGCTTTTCAAGTTGCTGATTTGTCCAACAATTAACATCAAGAGCACTTGCTTCAACTAGTAGTGGAGAAGTCAAGGGTTCCATTCGAAATTCAAATCAGCACATTGAATTCAGCCCCTCTTCTTCACTGCATTTTCTCAGCTTCGAATATTCTAGCATCCATTGGTTCTTCTTAGATCTGAAATTGAATGTGCACCTTCAACTTCAGATACATTGGGTTTTTTCAAATGGAATGCAGTTCAGCTTTTGGGCAGTTCTGGAATTTTTTCTCAGCTTTTTATCAGTCCTCACTCAGCTTCTTCTCAGCTTTATTTCCAACTTCATCAGCCTTCTCAATTCTGTAAAGCTGCATTTCAGATTCTCTGATCTCTCAAACAATTGGTATCAATTAGGACTTGCATCTATTGATAGTATAATTTGGCACTGAATTTTTCCTTCCTTCTTCGGTTTTCATCTCATCCAATTTCCTTCACTTTTAGCATAGATTTTCTGCTATTTGCGTGCCATATCTTTTCTTCATTTCAAAATTTTCTTCATAAGTGCTCCCTTTGATTTCGGCACTCCCTCACTGCTTTCCAAAATCAAAATTGTAATTTGATATGATACTAATGTAGCGACCTGCCTTCTCTACCTTAGACGGATCGTTACTTTTTCTACTTCTTGACTCTAATGCGCGACTAAGAATGCGGAACTTCTTTTTTTTTTCTTTTAAATCCCTCTAGGGATGATATTCTAACTCTACTAGTCATGCATGATACAATGGCACACTTCTTTTCATCTGTAGAACTTCTCGGCAATGGTACCAGTCGACTGCGATCTAACCAGTCGACTGGTATCGGCCACAGAAAGTTTTTGGGCGCGGCACCAGTCGACTGGCCTCTTGGCAGTCGACTGATGCATCGAACAGAAGCTACTGTTCGATAGGCCAGTCGACTGATACTGAACCAGTCGACTGGCACGCCTGAAAGTCTGAAATTCAGATTCGAAGCCGTGTTTCAAAACTCCACCAAACATATAGTTTCAAGCCATACAAAGACACAACACCATTTCTATACTCTATGCTAGTTTCCTAAACATTTTAGCCAATCAAAACAACTTCATAAACTCGAATCTAGGACTTTTGCGGAAGAAATTAAGTTATGAAAATCTATATGAACTTCAAACTAGAGTTTTGTACCAAACTTAACTCCTATGCATTCATAATACCAAAACCCATGTTCTACACCTTACTAAAGCATTTTGGAATGTAATGCAACTTTTCTAGGCATGTTTATAGCAATAAAACTTGATTCAAAGGGAAACTCACAATATCTTGGCACATGCATCAAATAGCTCCATCAAGTATCAATATTCAAAACTACTCACACTTATACTCATCCAATGCGATCATAAGGATATGTATGCTAAATAAAATGACATGGAATCTTTACTCATGGTTTTAGGATATGCAAAATATCTAAAACGCAAATACTTGGATAAATGCTATATGATCTAACTTAAACTAAGACTTTATAATAAATGTACTTTAAGTCCTTCATTCATCTTGTCCCAAGGACCTCTCCAAGGTCAGCCACCACACACACGTCACTCAGCACCGCTTTGTCGCCTTCCTTCAGAATTGCTTGCCTTTACCTTTACCTGCAGCAAGAGGAAATGCAACTAATAAGCAAAAAGCTTAGTAAGTATTATCTAGCTCACAAAATCTCGAAAATGTGCAAACATGCTTTTTAAACAATGTGAAATCACATGAGATACTTTTATGCTTAAAAGAAAACTAAACCATGTATACTCAAGCATTAATAAGTCTCAACTTACTTGTTCTTGGCTTAACTTGAACTTTAGCAATTCTTTAACTTTGAATCTTCCTTTACCTTTTAGAAAACTTCTTTAAACTTTAGAAAACTTTGCTAAAGCATATACTTGAAAATAATAATCACTTGGATCCACTTAAGACGTAAGTACCATCTTATGCGCGTTCCCTAAAAGGTTGGGGTAGCGAGCCACCAATCCTAATAGAGCAGACCTTGGTCTACCAGGGCCAAGACCTTGGAATTGGACACCTGGATTTCTTTAACGACGCCCTTGGACGCCGGGTACTGGCCTTAGAAAATAAAATACTTACTTTTTCTTATCTTGAATGCCTTGGCATTTTAACGAGCACCTTGTGTGCCCAAATCCCTAAGTCTTGACTTTTGGGGATTTCTTAAGGCCTTGGCCTTTTCTTTTCTTATCTTTATCTTCTCTTTTCTTTTCTCATAACTTTTCTTAGACCCTAACCTCATATAGGGTACTTAATTAAACTTATACAAGCATGGATTAAACTAGAGTTACATGCAAAATCATAAACTCAAGGAAAATTGCACTTTTAACTTTCTAACGGGAAAAACTTGCGGAAAAACGCCTCTTACTGCAGGTGAGCAGTACTTACATTGATATCTTGGACTTACAACCAAAATTGACGTCTAGGGCTCGGGAGAAACTTGAGATCTCGATGAACCGTTCGCGCCTACGCGTTCCTCTCGTCGAGACGAACGAAACGCTCCGCCCTCCTTGCTTCTTCCTTGGCCGACGCCCCCTTAGAAGAGGAGAGGGGGTCTTGGTGTGGTTGGCATGCGCACAAGAGAGGGGAGGGGTGTCGGCGGATGGTGAGGAAGGGTTTTGCCGAAAACCAAAAAGAAATAAAAGAATCACTTAAGTTCCTCTATTTATACCAAGGGGTATTTCGGCCCAACTTATAATCTAACTTAATATTTCTCTATTTTCTTCCAACACACCCCTGCTGGGGCTCCTGGTTAACCCGACCAACTTAAGTCGTTGATCCCACGGGAGGTCTCGGGTTCAAAACTCATCCAGGCAACTTTTTGCCGAAAATTCTATTTCTTTTAATAAAATACTAAACGGACTCGGAAAATTCCATAAAAATATTCTAAAAATTCCTAAAAATATCTAGAATATTTCTAAAACATTTTCAACTAATTTCAAGGACTTTAAGGACTTAAAGTGGAAATTTTGGGGCGTTACAATCCCCCATACCTTATGAAAAGTTCGTCCTCGAACTTAGAATAATTTTGGATATCTTTCTCTCATGCTGTCCTCACGTTCCCAAGTAGCCTCTTCATGCTGTTGATTCTGCCAGATGACCTTCACTAGTGGCACTTCTTTGTTTCTTAATCTTTTAACTGCTTTGTCCACTATCTGTGTCGGTCTACTCTCATAGCTAAGATCTTCTTGGATCTGTACTGACTGAGGCTGAATCACTTGGCTAGGGTCGTGAATACACTTCTTTAGCATAGAGACATGAAAGGTACTGTGGATAGCTGACATATCCTCTGGAAAGTCTAGCACATAGGCTACCTTCCCAACTCTCTTTATAATCTTGTAGGGTCCTATGTAGCGAGGACTCAGCTTGCCCTTTTTGCCAAATCTCATCACTCCCTTCATAGGAGCGACCTTGAGAAATACTGAATCTCCAACTTGGAATTCAAGTGGCCTACGGCGTGTGTCAGCATCACTTTTCTGTCTACTCTGGGCAGTCTCAATCCTCTGGCGGATCGTCTGGATAGCCTGAGTGGTCTCATCTATAAGCTCAGTCTGGCTGCCTAGTCCTGACTCCATCTCTTTCTTCTCACCAGCTTCTTGCCAACATATGGGTGATCTGCATTTCCTGCCATACAATGCCTCATAAGGTGCCATCCTGATGGTGGCCTGATAGCTATTGTTGTAGGCAAACTCAGCTAAGCACAGAAATTTGCACCAACTACCTTTAAAGTCCAACGCACAAGCCCTGAGCATGTCTTCTAAAATCTGATTTACTCTCTCTGTTTGTCCATCTGTCTGGGGATGGAAAGCTGTGCTGAACTGAAGTCTGGTGCCTAGGGCGTCCTGAACACACCTCCAAAAATGGGAGATGAACCGCCCATCTCTGTCAGAAACGATCGACTTCGGAACTCCGTGAAGCCTGATTACTTCTTTCACGTACAGCTGTGCTAACTGCTCTACCGAATGCGATAACTTGATGGCTAGGAAGTGGGCAGACTTGGTCAATCTATCCACTATCACCCATATTGCATCGTGTCCATGGGTGGTCCTTGGGAGACCTATGATAAAATCCATGGATATCTCTTCCCACTTCCACTCTGGAATGGGAAGTGGCTGTAGAACTCCTCCTGGTCTATGGTGCTCTGCCTTGACTCTCTGGCAGGTCAAGCAGGTACTGATATATCTGGCCACGTCTTGCTTGAGTCCAGACCACTAGAATCTTTTCTTTAAATCTTGGTACATCTTGGTAGAACCAGGATGCATAGAGTACGGGGTACTGTGGGCCACTTCTAAAATATTCTTTCTTAGTTCCTCATCATTGGGGACGCAAAGGCGGTCTCCAAGATAGAGGATGCCGCTGTCTGATACTCGAAACTCTGAATTTTCTACCTCTTGGACCTCCTGCTTGATCTTCTGGATCTCTGGGTCTTGACTTTGCTTTCTTTGTATATCCACAAGCAGGGTTGACTCTAGAGTCAATGCAGAAAGTTGCCCAATTATTACCTCGACTCCAAAATCCTCTATTTCTTTCTGAAGTGGTGGAGACAGTGATGATAGGGACATCAGTGCTGCACAGGATTTTCTGCTCAGTGCATCTGCCACTTTATTAGCTTTACCTGGGTGGTAGAGGATTTCACAGTCATAATCTTTGACCAACTCTAGCCACCTGCGCTGCCTCATATTCAGATCCTTCTGAGTGAAGAAGTACTTCAAACTCTGATGGTCTGTGAAGATTCTGCACTGCACTCCATACAGGTAGTGTCTCCAGAGCTTCAGTGCAAAAACCACAGCTGCTAGCTCAAGGTCGTGGGTAGGGTAATTCTTCTCATAGTCCTTGAGCTGTCTGGAGGCATATGCTATTACTTTACCGTCTTGCATGAGGACAGCTCCAAGGCCCATCTTGGATGCATCACTGTAGATGTCAAAGGCCTTGTCACTCTCTGGAACAGTCAGGATGGGAGCACTAGTCAATCTTTTCTTCAGTTCTAGGAAGCTGTGCTCGCATTTATCTGACCACTCAAACTTCTGATTCTTTCTGGTCAGGGCTGTGAGTGGAGAGGCTATTCTGGAAAAGTCCTCCACAAATTTTCTGTAATATCCTGCCAGGCCTAAGAAGCTTCTGATCTCACTGGCATTCTTTGGTTGACTCCAGTTACTGACTGCTTCAATCTTGGCTAGGTCTACCATAATACCTTCCTTGGAAATAATGTGGCCTAGGAAGGCCACCTGATCAAGCCAAAACTCACACTTTGAGAATTTGGCGTACAACTCCTTCTGGTGTAAGGTTTGCAACACTATCTTCAGGTGTTCTTCATGTTCTTTCCGAGTCTTTGAATACACTAGGATATCATCAATGAAGACAATGACGAACTTGTCCAGAAAATCCTTGAACACTCTATTCATTAGATCCATAAACGTCGCAGGGGCGTTTGTCACTCCAAAGGGCATGACCACAAACTCATAGTGCCCATATCTTGTACTGAAAGCAGTCCTTGGCACATCACTCTCCTTCACTCTGAGCTGATGGTAACCTGATCGCAGATCTATCTTGGAGAACACTGTGGCTCCCTTCAGCTGATCAAATAAATCATCTATCCTTGGCAAAGGATATCTGTTCTTGATGGTTACCTTATTCAAAGCTCGATAATCTATGCACATTCGCATAGATCCATCTTTCTTCTTGACAAACAGTACAGGAGCTCCCCAAGGTGAATGACTAGGGCGGATGAAACCCTTGTCAAGCAGCTCTTGCAATTGTTCTTGTAATTCTTTCAGTTCTGCTGGTGCCATGCGATAAGGTGCCTTCGAAATTGGGTTGGTTCCTGGGGCCAACTCAATTTCAAACTCAATTTCCCGATTGGGAGGGAGTCCTGGTAACTCTTCAGGAAACACCTCAGGATAGTCACAGACTACCCTCACTTCTTCTCTCTTCAATCCTTCTCCTTGACTCGCATCCACTATATGAGCTAGAAAACCAGAGCACCCCTTCTCTAACATTCTCTGAGCTTGTAAGGTAGGTAGGAACCTATTTATCTTTCTCCTTGGGTCTCCAATAAACTCAAATGAAGGTTCTGCTTCTGGTGTGAACTTGACTTTTTTCTTGCGGCAGTCTATAGAAGCATTATACTTGCTCAAGAAGTCCATTCCTAAAATGACATCGTAATCCTTCATCTCAAGGACTAACAAGTCACTGTAGAGCTCTCGGTTGGAAATCTAGATTGATACTGCCCTTAGCCTCTCAGTAGAGGCCATTACTTCCCCTGATGGTAAGGTTGTTAAGAACTTCATCGTTCAACCTTTCTGGTGGCCTTTATACTGTTTAAGTAGTGCTCAGTGATCAAAGCACTACTTATTAGTTCTTCGGAGGTTTGCAGCCTCTTAACACCGCTAGCCCCCTTCAACGCTATCTCAGGCCTTAACATCTTGAGCATTAGCCTAACTATCTCTTTTTCTGTGCTAACTAGCTCTGGGCACAGATGAGCTAACCGCTTAAACATCTTCACTGCTTCATCCACGGATAGTTCTCCTTGTCTGAACTCCGTGAATTCATCATAATGCTTGTTGGTTACTTGCATGTGAAAGTATTCTTCGAAGAACTCAGTCTCGAAGTCGGCCCATGTCATCTGGCTGACATTTCTCTTGGCCTTGACTCTCTTCCACTATATTCTAGCATCTCCCGTAAGGCAGAAAGATGCACACTTTATCTTCTCTACCTCATGCCAGTCCAGTAGCCCTACTATTCTTTCCAACGTTTTGAACCATGCTTAAGCATCCCATGGTTTGCTTGTGCCTGGGAAGTTCCCTGGCTTCAGTTTCTCCTACTGAATGAGGTACGCTTCTTGCCTTACTCCCCTTGCCGGAACTACAGATGTAATCGATGGGTCTTCGATCACAACTGGTGCCACTACATTCGCCACCGGCGAGGTAATAATAACGACCTGCTGGTTAGCCATCCTAGTGGCAATAACTTGCTGTTGTTCTGCTAACTGTCTCTGTAACTGAGCCACCACGTCTAAGAGATTTGGTGGGGGTACTGACTCTGTTGCCTCTTGCCCTCTAGGAGCTTGCTCCTCGTTTTGGGCCTTTCTAGGACGTCCTCAAATGTATAACTTAACACTTAATGGTAATGTTCCCAAACTTGCTTTAGGATATAACAAGACCTTGGTCTTGATTCTTATCTCATTTCTTAGTCCTAGAACTCGTTCTAGGGCTTAGTAAGACCTTGGTCTTACTCAAAACTTTTATCAAGCACCTTGCGTGCCATAATCCCAAAACTTACTTTTGGGCAAATCAAGTAAGTACTTAAGCATTTCTCTAATATCCATTCTAGGGATTAAACATGATTCCGTGATACTAAGGTATTAAACATGCTTCCTTGTTCTATGCACATATGAGTAAGTACTTAAGCATTTCTCTGTACTGCAATTAAATAAAGGAGCAATAGAAAAACTGAAACTTAAAGCTTTCTTACTTGAAGACGGCAAGGTTGATGCTGATGTGTGTGTGATGCTGGAGAATGGGAACTGCTCTGATACCACCTGTAGCGACCCGCCTTCTCTACCTTAGACGGATCGTTACTTTTCTACTTCTTGACTCTAATGCACGACTAAGAATGCGGAACTTCTTTTTTTTTCTTTTAAATCCCTCTAGGGATGATATTCTAACTCTAATAGTCATGCATGATACAATGGCACACTTCTTTTCATCTGTAGAACTTCTCGGCAATGGTACCAGTCGACTGCGATCTAACCAGTCGACTGGTATCGGCCACAGAAAGTTTCTGGGCGCGGCACCAGTCGACTGGCCTCTTGGCAGTCGACTGATGCATCGAACAGAAGCTACTGTTCGATAGGTCAGTCGACTGATACTGAACCAGTCGACTGGCACGCCTGAAAGTCTGAAATTCAGATTCGAAGCCTTGTTTCAAAACTCCACCAAACATATAGTTTCAAGCCATACAAAGACACAACACCATTTCTATACTCTATACTAGTTTCCTAAACATTTTAGCCAATCAAAACAACTTCATAAACTCGAAATTAGGACTTTTGCGGAAGAAATTAAGTTATGAAAATCTATATGAACTTTAAACTAGAGTTTTGTACCAAACTTAACTCCTATGCATTCATAATACCAAAACCATGTTCTACACCTTACTAAAGCATTTTGGAATGTAATGCAACTTTTCTAGGCATATTTATAGCAATAAAACTTGATTCAAAGGGAAACTCACAATATCTTGGCACATGCATCAAATAGCTCCATCAAGTATCAATATTCAAAACTACTCACACTTATACTCATCCAATGCAATCATAAGGATATGTATGCTAAATAAAATGACATGGAATCTTTACTCATGGTTTTAGGATATGCAAAATATCTAAAACGCAAATACTTGGATAAATGCTATATGATCTAACTTAAACTAAGACTTTATAATAAATGCACTTTAAGTCCTTCATTCATCTTGTCCCAAGGACCTCTCCAAGGTCAGCCACCACACACACGTCACTCAGCACCGCCTTGTCGCCTTCCTTCAGAATTGCTTGCCTTTACCTTTACCTGCAGCAAGAGGAAATGCAACTAATAAGCAAAAAGCTTAGTAAGTACTATCTAGCTCACAAAATCTCGAAAATGTGCAAACATGCTTTTTAAACAATGTGAAATCACATGAGATACTTTTATGCTTAAAAGAAAACTAAACCATGTATACTCAAGCATTAATAAGTCTCAACTTACTTGTTCTTGGCTTAACTTGAACTTTAGCAATTCTTTAACTTTAAATCTTCCTTTAACTTTTAGAAAACTTCTTTAAACTTTAGAAAACTTTGCTAAAGCATATACTTGAAAATAATAATCACTTGGATCCACTTAAGACGTAAGTACCATCTTATGCGCGTTCCCTAAAAGGTTGGGGTAGCGAGCCACCAATCCTAATAGAGCAGACCTTGGTCTACCAGGGCCAAGACCTTGGAATTGGACACCTGGATTTCTTTAACGACGCCCTTGGACGCCGGGTACTGGCCTTAGAAAATAAAATACTTACTTTTTCTTATCTTGAATGCCTTGGCATTTTAACGAGCACCTTGTGTGCCCAAATCCCTAAGTCTTGACTTTTGGGGATTTCTTAAGGCCTTGGCCTTTTCTTTTCTTATCTTTATCTTCTCTTTTCTTTTCTCATAACTTTTCTTAGACCCTAACCTCATATAGGGTACTTAATTAAACTTATACAAGCATGGATTAAACTAGAGTTACATGCAAAATCATAAACTCAAGGAAAATTGCACTTTTAACTTTCTAACGGGAAAAACTTGCGGAAAAACCGCCTCTTACTGCAGGTGAGCAGTACTTACATTGATATCTTGGACTTACAACCAAAATTGACGTCTAGGGCTCGGCAGAAACTTGAGATCTCGATGAACCGTTCGCGCCTACGCGTTCCTCTCGTCGAGACGAACGAAACGCTCCGCCCTCCTTGCTTCTTCCTTGGCCGGCGCCCCCTTAGAAGAGGAGAGGGGGTCTTGGTGTGGTTGGCGTGCACACAAGAGAGGGGAGGGGGGTCAGCGGATGGTGAGGAAGGGTTTTGCCGAAAACCAAAAAGAAATAAAAGAATCACTTAAGTTCCTCTATTTATACCAAGGGGTATTTCGGCCCAACTTATAATCTAACTTAATATTTCTCTATTTTCTTCCAGCACACCCCTGCTGGGGCTCCTGGTTAACCCGACCAACTTAAGTCGTTGATCCCACGGGAGGTCTCGGGTTCAAAACTCATCCAGGCAACTTTTTGCCGAAAATTCTATTTCTTTTAATAAAATACTAAACGGACTCGGAAAATTCCATAAAAATATTCTAAAAATTCCTAAAAATATCTAGAATATTTCTAAAACATTTTTAACTAATTTCAAGGACTTTAAGGACTTAAAGTGGAAATTTTGGGGCGTTACAACTAAACTGTGTCTTTTGGCAGAAATTTGATTTGATCTTCTATGGGGCCACTGCTCTTCCTGAATTTTTTCAGCACTTTGCTCAGTCTTCCCTTGAATTCAGTTTGTTTAATTTCAGTAGCTCCAAATTCAACACTCGGCAGCAACCTTTCCATGCTGTTCAGATTTCTTCAGCCTTCTTAATCAGTCTTAATGCAGAGTTTACAGCCTTGAAAAATTAAATCCAGCTCATCTTGATATAAACTGCACAAAAAGGTATTGCTGATTTCATCTTTTGTTTGCTCTCAGCTTGTGTTCAGCCTTTCTCAGATTCTTCCTTACATTTGTTAACTGCCCACAGCTGCTCTCCTTTTGCTGCAATTCAGATTTTTCAGATAAGTTTCAGCTTCTTTCCAGCTTTGTGCAGCTTTGTTCAGCTTGCCAACCAAATTCCCAATCCAAGATGGCTTAAAGTTTTCCTTTTCTTCCCTTGCGTGCCAATAGAGTCCTTGGTACATAATTTTTTTCTCCTTGCTTGCTTCAGCCGAATCCTTGGCACAAACATGGCTTGGATCTCCAAATTATAATCAAGAATCTAGATGCCTCCATTGGCTCCATCTTCAACCATTTCTTGAAATTCAAATTCAACTCACTTGGCACCTTTTGGCTTCAATTTCACAAATTTTTTTCTTTTTGACATGAAATACATCCAAAACTTTAGTCACTCCCCCACACTTAAATCTTTGACCGTCTCGAGCAAAATAGCATTAGAAACATTCCAAACAAACAAGTCCATAGAAAAATTGGTGTTAAGATTAGGAATAAGGAAAGACAATTAAAAAGAGTATGTATCAAGTATGATCATGGAAAAAGGGAAACAATATGATTAGTCTTCATAGATGTGATCCAATCAACGAGATATGGTTTTGAAAGAACCTAAGCAAGTTCTAGAGTATAATAACATATGTGTATCACAAATATGAGGCTAATTCTCACTAGGCAAAAATAATTCATCTCAAGTCTTCAATCAAGAATCTAAAGCCAAGTAGTACTCAAGCATCCAAGAATTCATCCATGAACTCAAACCCTAAGTTTTGACAACCAAATTTAATTTATTTTCCAAAAGATTCTAAAATGCTATGGGATAACCTAGAGGGATACATTTATTCCTAATCATGCTAGAAAAGTACTAAAACTAAAAACATGGTATTTACAATGATTTATTCATGTTACTCTACTCACGTGTTTATTTGCAAGAACTCATTTTAAAAGTGAAAACATGCAACAAAGGAAAAAGCAAGAAAAATCAAACTCCCTCTTATTTCTGGCGGTCGGAGTCTGTCAAGAAATAGCCTCCACTGTGGTAGTGGAGGAGTCTGGGTGTGCAAAAGAGCTTCTTTCATTTGTTCAACTTTGCAGTGCATCGCTCCCCCACACTTGGACTTAACAGCAACCTGTTCAGGTGGACGAAGATTATTTAAATACAAGACCCATTTAAGAGGTAGAGTGTTATGGATTAAAGTAAAATCTACTCCCTCTTTATTCTTTTTCGGACACATTCCAGGAGGTTTGAGTCTGTTCAGATGAAGCTCCCACTCCAGAAGTCTTCTGGATCCTACAAAACTATGTAGTACCCCTCTCAAGCGTGCAGGGTAAGAAAGAAATGAAATAATATCATTCTTTGCATAAAATATATCCAAAAATGCATCACATCCAATAAAATTAATTTTAGGCAACTCAAAAAAATTTTCACAATGAATACCTACCCAAGATGCATCAAGAAATTTATCATAATCAATGAAATCTATTTTGGATATTTCAATGAACTTTTCACAATTATTTTCCACACATGATATATCAAGAATTCTATCGCAGCCAATAAAATCAAATTTTGGTACCTCTCTTGATGTTTCCAAGAAAATAAAAGAAATACTTACCTGATCGTGCTGAAAAATACCTGGAGGTTCCACAATGATAGATGTGTCCATAGTCTCCTCCTGGTCAAGTATAGGTTCCATATCAGGTTCAAGTTCTGGTAGGCACTCAACTGGAACAAGTGATCCTTGGGGCTCTGTGCAATCCCCTACACTATGAATATCAACAGAAATAGGTGATCCTTGGGGCTCTGGGCAATCCCCTACACCTAGAAAAATCTCTCCAACTGTAAATGCATCTGAAAATTCCTCAGTCTCAGCAATAAATACTCTCTCAGCATCCTCTGAATCAATAGCTCCTATAGAAAAATCGGGTAAAAATCCCTCAACCTCTAACTCTGTCTGCTCCAGCTCATCAAGAATATCCACGCTCCTGATGGAGTGATCCTCTCTCGGGTCCTTCATGGCATCGAAAATGCTAAATTGGACTACTGTGTCTCCCACCTCCATCGAGAGTGTGCCAGCATAAACATCAATCTTTGTTTTGGCAGTCTTCAAAAAAGGCCTCCCAAGGATGAGTGGAGATTTACGTGCAAGATACTCTCCCTCCATGTCTAGAATGTAGAAGTCCGCAGGGAAAATCAGCTCTTTCACTTTAACCGGCACATCTTCAATAACTCCTGCCGGGCGGGTCTGGCTCCTATCTGCTAGCTGTATCACAACTCCAGTGGGCTGTAGAGGACCAATGCCAAGCATCTGGAAGACTGTCCTGGGCATGACATTAATAGAAGCTCCTAAATCAAGCATGGCATCATGTAGCGTGGTGCTCCCTATCTCACAAGATACAGTGAACATGCCAGGGTCTTCACATTTTTGAGGGATGGCATGGATAAGTGATGAAACATTCTTCCCCATGCTGACCAACTCATTTTCCTTAAGCTTCCTCTTGTTAACACATAGATCTTTCAGAAATTTCGCTTACTTAGGAACCTGTTTAATCATTGTCAGCAAGGGTACATTAATTTCAACTTTACTAAAAAGTTTTACCAGCTCATTATACTCTTTTGCTTTCTCCTCCTCCACGTGTCTTTTGGTTGGAGTTCTCCCCTGTGGAAAAGGTAAAGGAACCCTAAATTCTTCCTCTTGAACCGAAATGGGAGGGGCTGATTTTTGAGCTGCTGCCCTGTTTTTTGGAGCTGCTGTAAAATCTGTTTCGCCACTGAATTCTTCTCCATTTTCCACAAAATTTGGAGGATTACTTGAGGAAAGAGTTGGGCACGGGCTAGGGTTGGAATCAGCTGAATTTGAACTCATTTCATTGCTGATTGGAGCTGGAATTGAAGTTGCTGTCTGGTCTCCTGAAAATTCTGCTCTTGGACTCTTCGGAGATGTTGTAACCTTCCCACTTCTCAAATAAATAGCACTCACGTTTCCTTTGGGATTAGGAACAGTTTGGGAAGGGAGTTGACTTGATCCTTGAGCTTGATTTTGATTAATCCCGCTAGCCAATTTGTTGGTGCAGGAAGCACCATATCGAACCTTGTTTTGATATTGGCAAAGGATTCAAAGTTAAGTTTGTTTGTGATCTAACAATGTTACTCAAGTGTGCAGAGACAAAGCCCTAGCGAAGGACTGCTATGCACCTGGCGAAGGACTGCCAGTATCCAAGCCCTAGCGAAGGACTGCTAGGCAACTGGCGAAGGACTGCCAGTATCCAAGCCCAAGCGAAGGACTGCTAGGCAACTGGCGAAGGACTGCCAGTATCCAAGCCCTAGCGAAGGACTGCTAGGCAACTGGCGAAGGACTGCCAGTATCCAAGACCTAGCGAAGAACTGCTAGGCGCCAGGCGAAGGACAGCTTGGGACTAAAGCCCTAGCGAAGGAATGCTAGGCACCGAGCGAAGGGCAGCTCGGCATCCAAGACCTGACAAAGGACCGTCAGGCAAAAGTCCAACCAGAGGAACGGTTGGCATCAAGTAAATTCTCCTGAGAGGAGTAGGTGAGGACGCATTCCCCGTTGAGTGAACAGTAGGCGTCGGTTCGACCTAGGGCTCCATTTTGGAGACCAAAGTCAGAACCAAGACAGCTAAGGCTATATAAACAAATACTTTATTACTTTATTGTGTTTTGGACTAACCCTGGATGCAGGACCAAAGGAAGGAGTGTCTACAGCTCAGATAGCCTCAAAGGAATGAGGTAGTAGCTGAGTAGGGTGCCCGGAGTGTCCCGGGCGCCCCCAAGGGCCATACAAAACAAGTAAAGAAAAAAGGAGTTCGAATACATGCTGGGCCGGGCGCCCCCGTGCTCCCGGGCGCCCCCGCTGCTCCCGGGCACCCCCGTGCTCCCGGGCGCCCCCATGCGCATGCATCGATCCAGAAGACAAGTGAAGCCAAAGGATAGAGTTTGACCCGGTCAATTCGGGCACCCTGAGCGCTGCGGGCGCCCCGGTCAAAGCGGATCTAGAGGATAGACGCTGACCGAGAGCTCTGCGGATCAAAGGCCACGTGCGGGGCGCCCCCGACATCCCAGGCGCCCCCAGGCCCTATATAAAGGGCCTTCGACCAAGGCTTCAGAACAATCAATTCACTCAATGCCTCAAAGCTCTTCTGCTCTCGCGCCTTGCTCCATAAACTCTCCAACTCGAGCCGACGACGTCCCGCTGCTGCGAAAAAGTTAATCTACTCTGGACGTCGGTAAAAGAAGAGCGTTCTTTTTATTTACTGCACTTATCTTTGTAATTAAATTTTGTAAACCTTTTTGCGCCTATATAGAATTGCCCAAAGTAAACGGTCAACGACCGTGGGCCTTGGAGTAGGAGTCGACACAGGCTCCGAACCATGTAAATCGACTGTCTCTGTGTCTTGTTTTTTAATTTCCGCTGCGTACCTGCTCTTACGAAAATCCGAAAGTTTACCGATATTCACCCCCCCCTCTATCGGTTTTCTCGATCCAACAAGTGGTATCAGAGCGGGGAAGCTCAAATTTGGTGCAACCACCAATTTGAGAGTATTTTCGGATTTTACAAAATAGTTTTAATTTTTTTAATCTTTTTCTTTGATTGAGGTTGGTGCAACACCACTCAATCTCGTTCGCCATTTATTTTCAAATAAATAATATCTGTGGGTGGATTTAAAAAATTCTTACGCCTTTTTCAATTTTTAATTTTCATTTTTTTACCATAAGTTAGAATTGATAAAACGAACAATTTTTGAAAATTTGTCATAAAATTTTTTTATTATTATTTTAATATTTTCCTCGAAATTCGTGCTATCTTAATTCGAGCAAATTCTATTTAATGTTAAATTTTTAATTTTTCATCATTAATCTGAATTGACAAAATTAATATTTTTAAAAATTTGTCAAAAATTGTTTTTATTATTATTATTCTGCCTCAAAATTCGTGCAACATTTATTTTGGGCTATTTTTTTCCCTTCTCCCGCATTACTAATCCCAAGACCAAGTCTTGGCATATCTCTGTTGTTTCTCTTGTATACGAGGTTTAAATTAAATGGCCAACCAAGAGTAGAATAGTGCCCGTCCACCGCTATTCTCCGGCTAGAACTTCACTTATTGGAAAAGTCAAATGGAGTTCCATCTGAAGGCCCATATGGACATATGGATGATCATTCAAACAGGGTTCTCCCTTCCTACAGAAGATGGACAATCAATTGCGTGGGACAAACTGGATGAACCAACGCTCAACCAAATTGAGACAGATGCAAGGGCAACTGCAATTCTTCAGTGTGGTCTAACCAACGAACAACTCAAGTTAGTCGGTTCATTTGGATGTGCTAAAGAGATGTGGGAGAAGCTAATCAACCTACTTGAAGAGAGCTCGAATATTGAGGTCTTTGAAGGAGAGATGTTCGAATCATCGGACGAATCAAATGAAGAAGAAGATCAAGTAAGCAGTCTTGCACTCTCGGTCCAAGCACAAACAGCCGAGTCAGAGTCTGAACCCGAATCCAAGCCAGACTTAGAAAACGAATTAACTGAGACGGTAATTGATTTTAAATTCTTTTCAAAATTAGAATTAAATAATCAAACTGATACTATAATGGTCGAGGAAGGTATAGTTTTTATTGCAAGGGAAACTCCAAGAGAACCACCAAAGAAGAAGATTCAACCTATACCTGAGTCCAACTCAGACTCAGAATTTGACGACAAAGAAAGAGATCAAACCAAACCGGTCCGATCAGCTCGTGATAACTACAAGATGCTAAAGACACAAAAAGGAAAGATGACAAGTATCAAGAGGGAGATTCCCAACCGGGAATCAAAAGGTAAATTTACAGAATTTAAAAAACCATTATTTATCTCAAACAACGTAATTAATTCATATAAATTTAATATGTTAGAAAATTTAATTCATAGTCTTGCTAATTTTGAAAATCCGGAGTATTACTCCAATGGTGATCTTACTTAGATAATTGTTTGCTTTAATTGTATGTTTCTTTTTATGTTTTTTTTGCTTAGACTTAGGCTAGCTTAAGGACTAAACAAACTTAGCTGAAATTTGACAACATAGTATTGGGTGGAGGTGAGATGATAGTATGTTAGGGAAGCCAATTTGGCGAAACTAGCCGAAGCTACCCATCCAAGACCCAAACTAGTTAGACCAGAAATTTTTCAAAGAATTTTTGAAAATGAAATTTCATTAAAAGGCTTTGTCAAGGAAAGGGTGGATGATCCCATAAGGCTACGACCAAAGAAGGCCTAGTGCCTCGCCAAGACCTGGAAGCCAATTTTTGAAATTCAAATTCAATTTACTCTTTGTCAAATTCGAATCTAACACAAATGTTCAATTAATCTTAGATTCAAATATTCCTTTTCAAAATAAATTTAAAACTAATTATTTTCAAAATTAATCTAACTTTTCAAAATTAACCATGTTTTCAAAATTAAATATTTATCTCACACAACCCATAAGGTTAACATGTTTGACCACGTAGAACTGGGTGAGACATCTAGGACCTAAAAGCATGAATCACTATCCTTTCAAATAAAAAAAATGTTTTCAAAAGGTATTCAAAATTATCTCCATTTTTTTTAACTCTGTTTACTGTACCCTACTTTTTCAACTCTAACAGTTTTTTTTCAAAATATTGAATTTCATGTTAAATATCACAATAGACTTACTTTAAAGAGAATCTAGGGCTTGGTCTGATTTAGTCATTAACTTGGTCAAAATAGTCAACCCTAGTCCTCATAGTCAAACCTGGTCAACACTGAAGTCCCTTAAGGAACTTATATAAAACACAGTCTGTGTCAGATACAGGGGGAGTTATTTTTTTTAATACTTTTCAAAAAATTAAATTGCTTCTCAAAAACCTTATGCTCTAAATCTTATTATCATGTCGATAAGGTTTTCAAAAAGTGATTCAAAAACCTTCGTATACTACTATCTGTTTGAAAATTATCATTTCAAAATATTTTTTTTCGAAAACTATTTTCAAAAATGTATCTCCTTGAAAGTTATCCAAAGTTATTCTTTTGATTTTAATAAACCCTAAAGACACATAGGAAGGTCCACTTCATGATCTATAAGGACTCGTAGGATGTGTCAAATTTAGGGGGAGTTTGAGTCAAAAGAAGAATTTGTGAAATATTTTTTTGGTAATCATTTGTTTTGAAATTATTAGATAATTCTTATAATTTAAATCGAACCCTAAGAACTCAGAGGAAGAATACTTGTGGTCAACAAGCTTCCAAGGACTGTTTCAAGTTTAGGGGGAGGTCAAATTAAAAGAGTTATTAAACATTTCTAAATAATATGTTTTCATACACTATGTTTTCAAAATTGTGTCAAAAACATTTGTCTTAAAAAATAATATTATTTTGAAATGTTTTTGTGGCTTATAAAATAATTTTTTAAAATACCTTTTGAAATAATATTTACTTGGGTTGAAAAATTTCCAGGACACTTAGGAAAATACCCTTGTAGTTAACAAGGTTTCCTAGGATTGTGTCAGACTGGAAACGAAATAAAGTCAAGCATTCAAAATAAAAATAATTTTTTTTAATGCATAATCTTCAAAAGTACTTCTATTTTTCAAAGTACAATGTTTTGAAAAGTACTAATACTTGTAAAGACAATAATGTTCTAAGTGCATGAAGTTTCTAAAAGACTTGCCTATAAATATAAAATATTTTTTAAGTGAAGTTTTGTTGGTGCAGTTTAAAGTTTTTTTGCTATACTTTCAAGAATTATGCTAAGTATTTTTTTTTTAAAACTCATAGGCTCTGATACATAATTTTTTCTTAAGACTTCTTTCTCTTATTCAAAAAGCAAAGTTGAATTTCTAAGTGTGCTTTCAAAAATTTCTAAGAGCATCTTTTTACAAATATTTCTAAGTAGATTTTTCCTTAGTAAACAAAATTTGCCTGAGCAAAGACTTTTTAAAAATTTTGGCAAATGTTTGTCTTAGTGAAAAACTTGTCTAGAAATTTTTTTTAAATGATTTTGTTTTTCAAAATACACAAAGTATTTCCAAGCAAAATTTTCTTCCAATTTTCAAAGTTGAACCATGTGTTAGGGAAATTTGGCTTCAAAATCTTGCCTAAGTAAAATTCTTTTTGCAAAGCTAAGTAAAAGTGTTGTAACAAAATTTAAGTTTGCAAAAAAAATTTTTAACTTTACCTTGTTCACCCATATTTGTTTTTGATATATGTCAAAGGGGGAGGAAAGGTCAAAGTTAAGTGTTAAGTTAAGTATTGTATAACACAATGATTCAGGGGGAGTATGAGGAAAAATTTTTCTGTTCAAATTACATTGGTTTTAGACTATTCAGAATTGCTATGTTTTATTAGTCTTAACCTTCTTGATCAAACTGGTATATGTTTTTTACTTAACTTTGAATTACGTTGCCATAAATCAAAAAGGGGGAGATTGTTGGTGCAGGAAGCACCATATCGAACCTTGTTTTGATATTGGCAAAGGATTCAAAGTTAAGTTTGTTTGTGATCTTACAATGTTACTCAAGTGTGCAGAGACAAAGCCCTAGCGAAGGACTGCTAGGCACCTGGCGAAGGACTGCCAGTATCCAAGCCCTAGCAAAGGACTGCTAGGCAACTGGCGAAGGACTGCCAGTATCCAAGCCCAAGCGAAGGACTGCTAGGCAACTGGCGAAGGACTGCCAGTATCCAAGCCCTAGCAAAGAACTGCTAGGCAACTGGCGAAGGACTGCCAGTATCCAAGACCTAGTGAAGGACTGCTAGGCGCCAGGCGAAGGACAGCTTGGGACTAAAGCCCTAGCGAAGGAATGCTAGGCACCGAGCGAAGGGCAGCTCGGCATCCAAGACCTGACAAAGGACCGTCAGGCAAAAGTCCAACCAGAGGAACGGTTGGCATTAGGTAAATTCTCCTGAGAGGAGTAGGTGAGGACGCGTTCCCCGTTGAGGGAACAGTAGGCGTCGGATCGACCTGGGGCTCCATTTTGGAGACCAAAGTCAGAACCAAGACAGCTAAGGCTGTATAAACAAATACTTTATTGCTTTATTGTGTTTTGGACTAACCCTGGATGCAGGACCAAAGGAAGGAGTGTCTGCAGCTCAGATAGCCTCAAAGGAATGAGGTAGTAGCTGAGTAGGGCGCCCGGAGTGTCCCGGGCGCCCCCAAGGTCCATACAAAACAAGTAAAGAAAAAAGGAGTTCGAATACATGTTGGGCCGGGCGCCCCCGCTGCTCCCGGGCGCCCCCATGCGCATGCATCGATCCAGAAGCCAAGCGAAGCCAAAGCATAGAGTTTGACCCGGTCAATCCGGGTGCCCCGAGCGCTACGGGCGCCCCGGTCAAAGCGGATCCAGAGGATAGACGCTGACCGAGAGCTCTGCGGATCAAAGGCCACATGGGGGGCACCCCCGACATCCCGGGCTCCCCCAGGCCCTATATAAAGGGCCTTCGACCAAGGCTTCAGAACAATCAATTCACTCAACGCCTCAAAGCTCTTCTGCTCTCGCGCCTTGCTCCGGAAACTCTCCAACTCGAGCCGACGACGTCCCGCTGCTCCAAAAAAGTTAATCAACTCCGGACGTTGGTAAAAGAAGAGCGTTCTTTTTATTTACTGCACTTATCTTTGTAATTAAATTTTGTAAACCTTTTTGCGCCTATATAGAATTGCCCAAAGTAAACGGTCAACAACCGTGTGCCTTGGAGTAGGAGTCGACATAGGCTCCGAACCAAGTAAATCGACTGTGTCTCTGTGTCTTATTTTTTAATTTCCGCTGCGTACCTGCTCTTACGAAAATCCGAAAGTTTACCGATATTCACCCCCCCTCTATCGGTTTTCTCGATCCAACACAATTGACCCAATTACCTCTCAATGTTGTGAATATGTTGTTGTTGTTATTGGAACATCTGTTGAAACATTTCCATCATTTGTTGCTGATCATTTCCTCCATTTGATCCCCCATAGCCTCCTTGGTTAGAATAGCTCCTTGACTGATTTTGAAAGGATGAAGTAGGCTGAAATTGTTGAGCTTGCTGTTTTTGTTGAAAACATGGCTGTTGGGGCTGTTGATAGGGCTGATTAAAGTGCTGAGATGCTGAGAAACCTTGCTGGGAGTTGTAGGACTGAAAGTTCTGATTTTGAGGTGGAAAATTAGGTGGCGAGGGCTGAAAACTCTGACCTTGAAACCCTTGATTGTAGGGCTGGAAATTTTGATTCAAGGGCTGTGATGCTTGGAAAAATGGCTGGTTTTGAGGTGGAAATGTTTGAAACGATTGCCCACCTTGCTGCCCTTGTTGATAAGGCTGATATTGAGGTTCGAATTGCTGAAATTGTTGCTGAAATTGCTGCTGAGTTGGTTGGAAATTAGGCTGAAACGGAGGCTGAAAACTTTTGTTTGATGGCTGAAAAGTTTGTTGATTGTTCTGAGTTTGTTGGGGCTGCTGGAAATTCGGTAGAGGCTGCTGTGAGGGTTGCGTTTGAGGCTCTTGTTGGCAGAAAGCATTCCCATACCTCAAGTTAGGATGATTCCTCCAACCAGGGTTGTAAGTAGAGGAATACGGATTATTTCTCGCTTGAAATTGTCCTCTTACTAATGCTGCTACTGTCTCATCCTGTTGGAGGGTGGGGCATGAATCTGAGGTGTGCTCTTGACTAGAGCAAATGCCACACACACTTATCACTTGACTAGAGGGTGGAGGTACTGAAGGAATTGAATTTTGTCTTTCCATTTTTAATTCCATTTGCTTAACAGCCGAGGTGAGTTCCATCAATGCATTCTTAACCTCCTTCTGATCAGTAGGAACTATCTGAACTTCACCCACTCCTCTGGTGGTCAAGGCTCTGCTTCCAAATTGTTGGGAATTCTCAGCCATATTAGAAATTAGCTCCCTAGCTTGCATTGGCGTTTTGTTCTCTAGGGCCCCTCCAGCTGCAGCATCTATCATGACTCTGTCCAACTGTAGTAATCTTTCATAAAAGTATTGAATCAATAATTGCTCACTGATCTGATGCTGGGGGCAACTTGAACACAGCTTGTTGAATCTCTCCCAGTAATCATACAATGTCTCACCCACCACTTGCTGAATCCCACAGATGCTTTTTCTGATTATAGCTGTCCTGGAGGCTGGGAAATATTTTTCCAAAAATGCCTTCTTCATAGCGATCCAACTAGACACATGTCCTGTAGGCAGATAATAAAACCAGTCTTTTGTTGCTCCTGTCAGTGTGAAGGGAAAAGCTCTCAGCTTGATGTCTTCTTCAGAAATGCCCTGAGGCTTCATAGTAGAGCATACCACATGGAATTCGTGCAGGTGTCTATTGGGATCCTCTCCAGTCAATCCCTGAAATTTGGGCAATAAATTGATTGAGTCCAGATCTGAGCTCAAAATTTCCTCCCAACTCTGGATAAGCTATGCTGGAGTACTGAAATGCAGCATCAGGCACTGCAAGCTCCTTCATGGTTCTCTGGTGGTCTGCCATATCACTGCCTGAGTGAGTGAAAATAGTCTGAATAGGAGGGATATCTGTAGTCTCAGAAAGAATGCCCTGACTCCTCCTAGCTCTTAAAGTCCTCTCAATCTCAAGGTCGAATTCTTCTAAATCACCACCTGAAGACCTGGTCATAAAATAAAACAAATCGCAGTAAAAGTGGATAAAGAGATAAAACAAATAAAATCAAATCAAAAGATATAGCAATAAGCACAGAAAATAAATCAAGAATGATATGAAATAAGTGCAGAAGCAAAAATCAAACAAATCAACTAGTAGTTCCCCGGCAACGACGCCAACAATTTGATAGGCCCAAATGGACTGTCACGAATGTGGGTCTCAAATTTAAATGTGAATGAATGCTGGAAACCCTTTTTGCAATCAAAGTATGAAAACGTAGAAAAGGGGCCACAGGTCGTATTTTTCTCGGGGCTAGTTGTCGTGTTTGATTCGAGCTTGGTTTATGTGTCGTTTGTGTTTTTGGGTTTCAAATAAGTAAATTGGGTTTTGAGTTTTAAATAAAAGTGAAGATGTGATGGAAGGAATTAAACTCAACTAATAACCAAACAATTTATGGCAATTGATAATGTTGGTGCAGGAAGCACCATATCGAACCTTGTTTTGATATTGGCAAAGGATTCAAAGTTAAGTTTGTTTGCGATCTAACATTGTTCACTGAGTGTGCAGAAAAAGCCCTAGCGAAGGACTGCTAGGCAACTAGCGAAGGGCTGCTAGTCATCAAGCCCTAGCGAAGGACTGCTAGGCAACTGGCGAAGGACTGCCAATATCCAAGCCCTAGCGAAGGACTGCTAGGCAACTGGCAAAGGACTGCCAGTATCCAAGCCCTAGCGAAGGACTGCTAGGCAACTGGCGAAGGACTGCCAGTATCCAAGCCCTAGCGAAGGACTGCTAGGCAACTGGCGAAGGACTGCCAATATCCAAGACCTAGCGAAGGACTGCTAGGCGCCAGGCGAAGGACAGCTTGGGACTAAAGCCCTAGCGAAGGACTGCTAGGCACCGAGCGAAGGGCAGCTCGGCATCCAAGACCTGACAAAGGATCGTCAGGCAAAAGTCCAACCAAAGGAGAGGTTGGCATCAGGTAAATTCTCCCGAGAGGAGTAGGTGAGGACGCGTTCCCCGTCGAGGGAACAGTAGGCGTCGGTTCGACCTAGGGCTCCATTTTGGAGACCAAAGTCAGAACCAAGACAGCTAAGGCTGTATAAAATAATAATTAATTGTTTTATTGTGTTTTGGACTAACCCTTGATGCAGGACCGAAGGAACGTGTGTCTGCAGCTCAGAGAGCCTCAAAGGAGTGAGACAACAGCGTAGTAAGGCGCCCTGAGTGTCCAGGGCGCCCTCAAGGTGAACCAGAACCAAGCGAAGCAAAATAGGCTTCAGCTGCTTACTGGGCAAGGCGCCCTCAGCAGCGAAGGCGCCTTCGTCAGTGAAGGCGCCTTCAACAGCCAAGGCGCCTCCAGCTCTCTCTGCGAAGCCTCAGCTTTATCCACAGCCGAGTCTTCTGCGCGGAAAAAGTCAGCCGAGGCGCCCTCTGCGACCAGGGCACCCCAGAGGTCAAACTTCATCCCTATTCCGGTGCGATAAGGCTTGACCGAGCGAAGCACGGATCGGGTGACACGTGGCAGGGCGCCCTCGACGACCAGGGCGCCCCTGGGTGCTATAAATAGCACCCCTCGACCCCAAGCTTAAAAAAACTTCGCTCCAACGCTTCAAAGTTCTTCTACGCTCTTGCCTTGCTCCAGAAACGCCTCACCTCGAGCCGACGACGTCCCGCTGCCCCAAAAAGATTCGATACACTCCGGACGTCGGTAACGAAGAACTTAGTACTTTATTATTAATTCATTGCAATCTCTTTTGTAATTGAAATTATTTGTAACCGATTATGCGCGAATATTGAATTGCCCATAGTAAACGGTCAACGACCGTGGGCCTTGGAGTAGGAGTCGACACAGGCTCCGAACCAAGTAAAAACCTCTGTGTCTGTGTGCTGTGTTTCTTGTTTTTAATTTCCGCTGCGTACCTACTCTTATTCTAATCCGAAAGTTTTCCGATATTCACCCCCCCTCTATCGGGCTCCTCGATCCAACAGATAATTCAACCAATGGAAACCGAATCAAGCTATAGGATTTAACTAAAGTTTGGAAAAGCAAGCCTAAATTCAAATGCACAGTAAATTCTGATGGAAAGAAATCGAAGGTGTGATAGAAATTTTCTGAAGCAAATCAAGCTTAAAGCAATTGCTATTTATGCATTTCGGAAATTAAACAAACTATAAATGTTAACTCAAACTAACTACAATTTTGGAAACCACCAATGCAAAGGAAATTCGAAATGGATGAATGCAACTTATTGATATCAACTCAATCAGATGCCACAAAGACACAAGTTGAATTCAAATGCAAAAAGGGTTCAATTCAATTGGCACGCAAGGGAAGATTTTTTTGTGCCAAAAACTATCTCCAAATTAAGAAATGAGTGATCTTCCAACTCAACTTTTCTTTTCTTTTTAAAACTGATTGGTTCGATTGGGAAACAATGGTATTAGGACAGAACTAAGCAAGATTCTGTAAGGAATTGAAACTGAGATCAGAACTAGAGAAACAAAGAAAATTTAGAAATGAAAAGGGCTGAAATTTCAGATGCAAAATTGAAAGGACTAGCTACTGATTTTTCTGTTTTCGCAATAGCTTAAAGGCTGACCTAGCTAACACAAACTGAGTACAAGTAACTAATCTAGGAACAAGGAAGTTTAAACTAGCAATTACTTAACAAAACTAGTGAAAAGGGGACTGAAATCACTAATATGCAGAATTCAGAATTGGCACGCGGCAATACCACTTGGCACGCAGCAATTTGACTAAGAAATAAACTGAAATTTGATCTAGTTGATCACTAAACAAGTTCCTATATTACTCTACTTGCAGAATTGAAGCTAAATTATAGCTAACAACTTAAAATGGTAAATTACAGTAGCTGAACAGGAAATTCAGAATAGAACAGTGCGGCAGAAACAAAACTACTACAAAAATAGAAATTAAACTAAGGAAACTACTCCTCGATCCTTCCCCGAGCTCAAAATCTTCTTGGTTGTCAATCAAGAGCCGGCTTCAAACCCCTAGGCTCAGCAAATCAGTGGAAAGCAACTTCAATCCATCAATTCGGCTCAAACTGCATCAGCTGGAAAATTTCGATCCGAGCTCTTCAATCTCGGCTTGTTGAGCTGCGATGAAGATTTGGAGATGACCTGAACTCACTTGAGAAGCCCTACAAGTGGCTCAGGTGATCTGAATTCGATTGTAGCTAAGATCCAAGCTCCCGGACCACAGAGAATGCGAAACCCTCAACAACCTCTGTCCGGATGAAGTTTGAGATGAATTTCGGATCGAGATGGCCTTCCAAGGATTCAGACGATGAATTTCGGTTGGAATCGAGGTGGTCGCGCCTCAGATTGAAGAAAAATTGAAGAAATGCGGAAGAACATGAAGAACTGAAGAACTGCGGCGAAGACGCGACAACGGGAAGCTGCTGGGGAATTTTCCTTAAGTAATTAGCAATGGACGGTCCAGATTGATCGGAGGAAATCCAACGGCTGATCTTGCTCTGATTTGATCTAAATTTTGATGATGATGATCTTGGGTTAGGATCTGCCTCGTGGTAGCTCGGATCCTCCAGATGTACAACGGATGGTCCATATCAACTCAATCTGTGAATGGACGATCTAGAGCCCTCCGAGCTTGATCCAACGGTTGATTTAGCTCTGATTGGAATGAAACCTTCAAATCTTGATCATAGTGCTTGAACAACCCTAACCCTAGCTCGGATTGCTTCAGATTGTCCCGGATGGCTCAGATCTAGCCGCTCTTGAATCGGACGGCCCGGATTTAATCCTAATCTTGATAACTCGATCCGGGTCACTTCCGACTCAAGTTTGACCCAATATTCCCTAAGTCCAGGATCCTTTCATGCCTACAAAAAATATATCAGAAAATTAGTGGCCAAATAATCCAAAAAATGTGTAAATTTGCAATTAAGTCCAAAATAAGAGGAAATCCTAAAACCTAGGGTAAAATCATAATTAAGCAATAAAAACATAGGTCAAACATGGATTTTAGCAATTAAAATAATCAATAAAATGGTATCTATCACCGCCCGGGAGCAGCGGGGGCGCCCGCAGGATGCATTGTCGAAGCTTGCTTCTGATTTGTGTGTTTTGTGTTCATCTTGGGGGCGCCCGGGACACTCCGGGCGCCCTGGTCAGCTGTTGCCTCACTCCTTTGAGGCTCTCTGAGCTGCAGACACTCGTTCCTTCGGTCCTGCATCCAGGGTTAGTCCAAAACACAACAAAACATTAAGTGGTTAGTTTATACAGCCTTAGCTGTCTTGGTTCTGACTTTGGGTCTCCAAAATGGAATCCTAGGTCGAACCGACGCCTACTGTTCCCTCGACGGGGAACGCGTCCTCACCTACTCCTCTCGGGAGAATATACCTGATGCCAACCGCTCCTTTGGTTGGACTTTTGCCTGACGGTCCTTTGCCAGGTCTTGGATGCCGAGCTGTCCTTCGCCCGGTGCCTATCATTCCTTCGCTAGGGCTTTGTATCCTAGCAGCCCTTCGCTAGGTGCCTAGCAGCCCTTCGCCAGGTCTTTGATGACTAGCAGCCCTTCGCTAGTTGCCTAGCAGTCCTTCGCTAGGACTTGATGACTAGCAGCCCTTCGCTAGTTGCCTAGCAGTCCTTCGCTAGGACTTGGTGACTAGCAGCCCTTCGCTAGTTGCCTAGCAGTCCTTCGCTAGGGCTTTGTATCCTGGCATTCCTTTGCCAGGTGCCTAGCAGTCCTTCGCTAGGGCTTTTTCTGCACACTCAGTGAACAACGTTAGATCACAAATAGTACTTAACTTTGAATCCTTTGCCAATATCAAAACAAGGTTCGATATGGTACTTTCTGCACCAACAATCTCCCCCTTTTTGATTTATGGCAACACAATTCAAAGTTAAGTAAAAACTTATAATATTTAATAAAATAAGGTAAAAACACAATGAAGTATAGGAAAAAACACAATGAAGTTTTTTTAAAAAAAAAAATTTCTCGTACTCCCCCTAAAACCCTGAATACTTGCAAAATACTTATCTTTGACCATTCCTCCCCCTTTGACATATATCAAAAACAAACATGGGTGTTCAAGGTATCTAATAGGGATTTTTGAGTTTTCTTAAGTGCTTCATGTCTTTAACAAAGTGTTTTTCAAAAAATGGAGTAAAAGCATTTTCACTAACAAAACTTGTTTCAAATTTTAGGCAAAATTTTTCAAAATTTAGGCAAAATTTTGAAGCTAGAATTCTCTTAAACAAAGTTTCAAATTTTGAGAATTGGGAATAAATTTGTTTACTAAGGAAAATTTTACTTAGAAAAATATGTACTCAAAAAATTTGAAAACACTTAGAAATACTTCGAAATTTTTGAAGCACTTGTTAAAAAAAATTCCTTTCTCTTTTTTCTTTTTCTCCCCCTTAATGTGAAATTCTTCTCCTTATGTTTTAGACCATTCTAAGAAAAACTCTTTGAAAAGGGAAAAAATTTTAAGAAAGAAATTTTTAATTTCACTTTTTCTACTCTCCCCCTTGGTCTTATATCAATAAAAAATTTTGTAAAATATATTTTGAAAGAAATTTAAATTTGTGTATCAGAGCTTGTGAAAAAAATTGAGCGAAGTAATGTCAAGTGTTATGATAATTTAAAAACATTTAGAAAGACTGAAAAATTTATGTCAAAATCATAATTGGAGTCAAGTGTATATGATAACCAATAAGTTTACTTGTTCTGAATATTTTGAAAATGCATAAGAATGCAAGTACTTTATTGAGCTTTTGAAAGGCATAAGTATTTTGAAAGATATTATGAATTTGAAAAACATAAGTACTTTTAAAATATTAAAGAAAATTACTAAAATTACTTGACTTATCTTTTTGAAAGTACTTACACATAATCTTTTACTTGCTTTGGTTTCTTTTCCAGTCTGACACAATCCTAGGAAACCTTGTTAACTACAAGGAAATTTCCTTAAGTGTCCTGGAAAATTTTCCAAGGTCAAGTAAATATTAATTTCAAAAGTATTCTCAATAGATTTTTAAAAGTATTCCAAAGTCACGTAAAATTTTAAAAGTGATGATATATATAAGCAAAATGATTTTACAGGATAGTATTTTGAAATAGTAATTATTTAAGTTTTCAAAAGGATTTTAAAGGTGCAATGCATGAAAACATATAATTTTGAAAATGCTCAATAATTCTTTTAATTTGATCTCCCACTTAACTCGACCCAGTCCTAGGAAGCTTGGTGACTACAAGCGATCTTCCTCTGAGTCTTAAGGTTTGATTCAAATTTTACGAATTATCTAATAATTTCAAACTTGTTATAAATAATTTCTTTTGATTTAGACTCCCCCTAAATTTGACACATCCTCGGAGTCCTTGTAGATCATTAAGTAGACCTTCCTTTGTGTCTTTAGGGTTTACTAAAATCAAAAGAATAGTTTTGAATACTAGCATGGTAATATAATTTTAGAAAATTCAATTTGAAATGAAGATAATTTTAAAGCATAAACCCCGTTTTCGAAAAATATTTTGAAATGATAATGGTTTTTTTTGTAAAGCACAATTTTCGAAAAATAAAGTGATTATTTGAAAACATAAAAAAAAATTTTAAGTCCAAAAAAAATAAATATCTAAGCCCGGACTGTAGACAAAAAGAAAATATCCTAAGTAATCCCTAGGGTGATTTTTTGCCATACAAGAGTAAACTAATTTTCAAAAAATATTTGTATAATGGTAAAGGAAAGAAATACATGTTATGAAATAAATTTCAGGTTAGTGAACAAAAGAGACTTGATTTTAATTACAATGATTTGAAACATTGACTCTTAGTTAAAAAGTTAAATTTGATTTTTGTGAAAATAAAAATTTAGAGGGTTAAGTTTGTTCAGTTGAATTAAATTTTGAATTTGATTGAATTAAATTTAATTATTTTAATTGAATTTAATTGATTTAATTAAGATTTAATTGAATTTAATTGATTTGATTAAGATTTGATTTAATTGAATTAATTAAGATTTGATTTTGATTTAATTGAATTTTGATTTAATTGAATTAATTAAGATTTGTTTTAATTGAATTAATTAAGATTTGATTTTGATTGAATTTTGATTTTGATTTAATTGAATTAATTTTAGTTTGATTAATCTGAATTAGTTGGTTGGGTTGGACTCAACTTTCAGGTCCTAAGCATCTCACCCATTTCTAAGTGACAAAACAGGATATCCTTAACTGTTTTGTGAGATGCATATTTTAATAGAAGGATTTATTTTGAAAAGACCATGATTAATTTTAAAAAGTTAAATTAATTTTTTAAACCCAATTTAAATTTGTTTTGAAAAGAGAATTTGAATCTAAAATTAACTGAAAATTTGTGTTAGATTCGAATTTAACAAAGAGTAAATTAAATTTGAATTTCAAAAATTGGCTTCCAGGTCTTGGCGAGGCACAAGGCCTTCTTTGGCCGTAGCCTTATTGGATCATCAACCCTTTCCTAGACAAAGTCTTTTAGTGAAATTTCATCTTCAAAATTACTTTTTGGTAAATTCTGGTCTAACTAGTTTGGGTCTTGGATCGGTAGCTTCGGCTAGTTCCGCCAAAATGGCTTCCCTAACGTACTATCATCTCACCTCCACCCAATACTATGTTGTCAAGTTTCAGTTAAGTTTGTTCAGTCCTTAAACTAACCTAAGTCTAAGCATGGTAAATTGCAGAGATTTAAATAAACAATCAAAACATGCAATTTGAAATCAAGAATAAAAAAATTTTTATCTAACAATAAAAATAGTTTTTAATTTGCCTCTCCCTGGACTATAGCCACGATAATAATTAGGCAAGATGTGAATCTTGTCCTTGGGGATCCAATACTGATTTGATCCAGTTGGTTGGTTCAGGCACAGTTTAGGTACCCATGCCTGAACTTTACCTCTGGACTGATTCAGTACAGCAAAGTAAGATCTTTGCAGGGATTTGGTTATATAGCCCAGTCCAGATCGATTTAGAACTGATTTCTGTTTTCTAAGAATCATGTCAAGACCCTTGGAACCAGATGTAAATCGTTCTAAAGCTGATCTAAGATCCTTAACCTGAGTTTTTAGGGAGGAGTTCTCCTTTTCAAGTTTTTCAACTTGAGTAGGAGTTCCTTCCTGAACTTTCTCGGTTGAGGGTTTAGAGTCAGCTCCCTCCTTCAGGAGTTTTACTTCCTGTCGGAGGGACTCGATTCGGAGTTTGGCTTTCGCCAAATCTCGAGAAAGATATGAAATTAAATCGTTTAACTGACTTCTATTAAAACCACTCACCTTGATTTCGCCATCCTCTGAGAAGGTCAGTTTGCCGTCGTCCTGTTCCGACTCTGACTCGGTTCCGACTTCTTCTGAGGCGGTCAGGGCTAGGAGATTGGACTGGGGTGCCTCTTCTTCTTCTTCTAAGGAAGATTCGTCCCAGGTTGCTTGCAGTGCTTTCTTTCTTCTCGTCTTTTTAGTCTCCTTTAGGTTAGGACACTCTGCCTTGTAGTGGCCCTTTTTCTTGCACTCGTAGCAGGTCACGTTGGGCTTGTTTGCGGGTTCAGCTGGTTCGTCCTTTCTTCGTCCGACTTTCCATCTATTGGTTTGGTTCTTCAGCTCTTTGTAATAGTTTCGGGCTAGTCGGACCAGCTTAGTTTGTTCTCCTTCATCTTCTGTGTCTGAGTCTGAGTTAGACTCGGGTTCAGTTTGCAGTTTCTTCTTTGTTGATCTTCCAGATTTTCCTGCAAAGAAAGCAATCCCTTTCTCGACCATATTGGAGTTAGTTTGTTCATGCAGTTCTAATTCAGAAAATAATTCGTCTAACTTTATTTTGGAAAGGTCCCTTGAGACCTTGTATGCATCTACCATAGATGCCCACAAGGTGTTTCTAGGGAAGGCGTTTAGAGCATACCTTATTAGGTCACGATTTTCAACCTTGTGACCTATAGTGTGAAGTCTTGGATTCGTGCGTGGAGTTGGGCTGCTGTTTCATTGTCTGCCATCTTGATGGTGTACAATTTGCTCAGAAGCAGATCCCTTTTACTGATCCGAGTATCTGATGTCCCTTCGTGCAGCTCGATCAGTTTTGCCCAAAGCTCCTTGGCACTGTTGAAGGGGCCCACCCGGTTCAGTTCCTCTTTTGTCAATCCACATTGTAGAGTCTAAGTTGCTTTTGCGTCGGCTTCTATCTTGCGTTTCAGAGCGGTGTCCCATTCTGAGTAGCTTTGAGGCAGTCCTTCGGCGTTTTTGGGGATCTCCAGACCGGACTGGATGATGATCCACATGTCCACCTGAGTTTTCAGGTGGACCTCCATACGACTTTTCCAATAAGAAAAGTCTTCTCCATTGAACAGTGGAGGTTTGGCGGTGCTAAATCCCTCTTGCATGGCCATTTAATCTGAAATAGATAACTAACAGAAAACAAATTTTCCAAGACTAGGTCTTGGATTAGTAGTGCTGGATGAATAAAATGACGAGGGCTGTTGCACTACCCTCGCCTAAAAAAAATCGAATAAAATATTTAACGATAATTTAAAAAAAATAGAAAATAAAGATCCGAAAAAAAATTTCAAACTGGTGGTTGCACCAAGTTTGAACTTCCCCGCTCTGATACCACTTGTTGGATCGAGAAACCCGATAGAGGGGGGGTGAATATCGGTAAAAAATTTTCCGGAAAATTTAGAGCAAGTACGCAGCGGAAATTAAAAACACCAACACAGAGACACAGTTGATTTTACTTGGTTCGGAGCCTGTGTCGACTCCTACTCCAAGGCCCACGGTCGTTGGCCGTTTACATTGGGCAATTCTATATAGGCGCAAATAGTTTACAGAAAAGTATTACAGAATTAAGTACAGTAAACTTTAAATAGCTCTTTTTACCGACGTCCGGGGTAGATCGACTCTTTCGGAGCAGCGGGACGTCGTCGGCTCGAGTTGGAAGGATTCCGAGGCGAAGCGTGAGAGCGGAAGAGCGTAGAAGCGTTGATTGGAAGTTGTGTCTTGAAGCCTTGGTCGAGGGTCCTTTATATAGGGCCTGGGGGCGCCCGGGACGTCGGGGGCGTCCCCCACGTGGCCTTTGATCCGCCAACTCGTCGGTCAGCGTCTGTTCCCTTTATCTTTGGGATCCGCTTTGACCGGGGCGCCCGGGTTGACCGGGTCAAATCTCATCCCTTCGCTTCACTGGCTTCTGGTTCGAGGCTTGCGCATGGGGGCGCCCGGGACGCTGGGGGCGCCCGGGAGCAGCGGGGGCGCCCGCAGGATGCACTGTCGAAGCTTGCTTCTAATTTGTGTGTTTTGTGTTCACCTTGGGGCCGCCCGGGACACTCCGGGCGCCCTGGTCAGCTGTTGCCTCACTCCTTTGAGGCTCTCTGAGCTGCAGACACACGTTCCTTCGGTCCTGAATCCAGGGTTAGTCCAAAACACAACAAAATATTAAGTGGTTAGTTTATACAGCCTTAGCTGTCTTGGTTCTGACTTTGGGTCTCCAAAATGGAATCCTAGGTCGAACCGACGCCTACTGTTCCCTCGATGGGGAACGCGTCCTCACCTACTCCTCTCGGGAGAATATACCTGATGCCAACCGCTCCTTTGGTTGGACTTTTGCCTGACGGTCCTTTGCCAGGTCTTGGATGCCGAGTTGTCCTTCGCCCGGTGCCTAGCATTCCTTCGCTAGGGCTTTGTATCCTAGCAGTCCTTCCCTAGGTGCCCAGCAGTCCTTCGCCAGGTCTTTGATGACTAGCAGTCCTTCGCTAGTTGCCTAGCAGTCCTTCGCTAGGGCTTTGTATCTTGACATTCCTTCGCCAGGTGCCTAGCAGTCCTTCGCTAGGGCTTTTTCTGCACACTCAGTGAACAACGTTAGATCACAAATTGTACTTAACTTTGAATCCTTTGCCAATATCAAAACAAGGTTCGATATGGTGCTTTCTGCACCAACAAAGTATAGGTTCCATCTCAGGCACAAGTTCTGGTGGGCATTCAACTGAAGCAGGTGATTCTTGGGTTCTTGCTTCCATCATGCAAGTCCCTACACTTCCATGCTGATCTTCTGAATCTTCTAATGTATCAGTCAATGTTGGTGGTCCCTGGCGCTCAGTGCAATCCCCTACACCAATAGGATCATCTCCAATGCATGCTTCCTCAACCATACCTGCAACATCCAAATTAGAAAAATTAGGATCATCAACAACTATATCATCACAAAATAAAAGTATAGAATGATCCTGTAAAGTTTTAGAATTAAATTCAAAACTATCACAAGCTCTAGAATCAATCTCATCCAATGCTCTAAACCAGTAGGAACGGGTGATTCTTGGGGTTCAGTGCAATCCCCTACACTCTCAATCCTATCCTCTAGATTTCCTGATACATCAACCAATATAGGTGGTCCCTGGGGCTCAGTGCAATCCCCTACACCTATAGAATCACAATCATGCCCCTCAAAATTAAAAGTAGCTTGATAAGATAGTTGTCCTAATCTTTGGGCTTTTATTTGATTCCATTGATCTTGTAATTTTCCAAGGCGTCTCTGAATATTTTTAAGAGCAGATTCAACGACTTGTTGTTCTTGAAATGTGAGATAAGGTTGCTGAATGTCAAGAGTGTTGGTGCAGTATGCACCCAAGTCAAACCTGTGTTTTGATATTGGCAAAAAGGTTCAAAAGTTAAGGGTTAATGGTTGTCTAACGAGTTTCTTGAGTGTACAGGAAAAGCCCTAGTGAAGGAATGCTAGGCACTGGCGAAGGACTGCCAGACAGGACAAGCCCTAGCGAAGGAATGCTAGGCACTGGCGAAGGGCTGCCAGAAGAAAAAACCTAGCGAAGGGCTGCTAGGCACCAAGCGAAGGGAAGCTTGGTAACTCAAGACCTGGCGAAGGACTGCTAGGCAAAAGTCCAACTGGAGGATCCGGTTGGCACCAGGTAAAACTCTCCCGAGAGGAGTAGGTGAGGACGCGTTCCCCTCGAGGGAACATTAGGCGTCGGTTCGACCTAGGGCTCCATTTTGGAGATCCAAAGTCAGAACCAAGACAGCTAAGGCTGTTTTAACTAACTTATTATTTGCTGTTTTGGACTAACCCTGGATGCAGGACCGAAGGACTGTGTTTCTGCAGCTCAGAGAGCCTCAAAGGAGTGAGGCCGTAGCTGAGTAGGGCGCCCCGGATGTGTCGGGCGCCCCAGAGTCAACCCAAAGTCAGCAGAGAGGTAAACGCCCCGACAGCAGCGCAATTGGGGGCGCCCCGCGTGTGTCGGGCGCCCCGCATGTCGGGCGCCCCGCGTGTCTCGGGCGCCCACTGTGCCACGCCACTGGCAGCTGCAGCTCACCCTCGCGAAACTAAATGGATGAAGCTTTGACCGGTCAACCGGGCGCCCCGCGCGCGTCGGGCGCCCCAGTCAACTGTTATCCCGAAGTCGAAGCGATCAGTCACGACCGAGAGCATGCCGGATCAGAAGCCACGTGGGGGGCGCCCCGAGCATCCCGGGCGCCCCCAGCCCTATATAAAGGGCCCTCGACCCCAGGTTTAAATCATCAATTCTATTGAACGCAATCACGCTCTTCTGCTCCCGCGCTCTGCTCCAGAACCCTCCAGACTCGAGATACAAGCGCCGGCGACGTCCAACTGCTCTGGAACTTCGATTTACACCGGACGTCGGTAACAAAGAAAAGCTGTCTTTTTCCTTACTGCAATTTACTGTAATCAATCTTTGTAAAATTGTTTTGCGCGATTATAGTATTGCCCATAGTAAACGGTCAACGACCGTGGGCCTTGGAGTAGGAGTCGACCCAGGCTCCGAACCAAGTAAAAATCTTGGTGTTCGCATTGTCTGATTTTTATTATTCCGCTACGCAATTGCTCTTTACGAAATCCGAACGAATTGCGACATTCACCCCCCCTCTCTCGCATTTCTCGATCCAACAAGTGGTATCAGAGCGGTGAAGTCAAATTTGGTGCAACCACCAGTTTGAATATTTTTCGGATTTTTTTTTTCTCTCTCGTTTTTTTTAAAATAAAAAAATATCTTCGTTCGAGTTTTTATCTCAAGGTTGGTGCAACACCCCTTGAAATCTGTGTTTGATTATTTCTTCCCACACTACTAATCCAAGACTAAGTCTTGGAAATATTTTTGTTGTTTACTTTTATTTCAGTAACAAATGTCTATCCAAGAAGGATTTAGCACCGCCAGACCTCCACTCTTCAGTGGAGAAGACTTTCCCTACTGGAAAAGTCGAATGGAGGTCCACCTGAAAACTCAGGTGGAAATGTGGATAATCATCCAGTCTGGACTGATGATTCCCACCAATGCTGAAGGTGTACCACAAGACTACTCAGAATGGGACACTGCCCTTAAACGAAAGATTGAAGCTGACGCCAAAGCAACCCAGACTCTACAATGTGGACTAACGAAAGAAGAGCTGAACCGCGTAGGACCCTTCAAAAGTGCAAAGGAACTATGGGCTAAATTGATTGAACTCCACGAAGGAACTTCAGATACAAGGATCAGCAAACGAGACTTGCTACTGAACAAGCTCTTCACTATCAAAATGGCAGATAACGAGACAGCAGCCCAGCTCCACGCCAGAATCCAGGAGCTAATGAATGGTCTTCACGCAATAGGTCACCAGGTTCAAAACCGTGATCTGATAAGGTACGCCCTAAACGCATTCCCTAGGACCACCTTGTGGGCATCTATGGTAGATGCATACAAGGTCTCTAGGGATCTTTCAAAAATTAAGCTAGATGAGTTATTTTCTGAACTTGAGCTGCATGAACAAACTAACTCCAATTTGGTCGAGAAAAGTATAGCCTTTTTTGCAGGGAAAACAGGGAAAATGACCAAGAAGAAAATTCAAGTTGAACCTGAATCTACCTCAGATTCAGAAATAGAAGATGAAGAAGAAGATCAATCAGAACTGGTCCGGCTAGCTCGAAGCTACTACAAAAAGTTGAAGAACCAAACTAACACACGGAGAACAAGCCGAAGAAAGGACGGAAAAGATGAACCGGCAACTGACAAACAAAAGCCCAACGTAACCTGCTACGAATGCAAGAAGAAGGGCCACTACAAGACTGAATGTCCAAGTCTAAAGGAGTCCAAAAAGAACAGAAAGAAGAAGGCACTCCAAGCAACCTGGGACGAGTCTTCCTCAGAAGAAGAGGAAGAAGCACCTCAGTCCAATCTTCTAGCCCTGACCGCTTCGGATCAAATCGAGACTGACTCAGACTCGGAACGGGACGACGGCAAGCTGACATTCTCCGAAGACGGCGAAATAAAGGTAACGGGTTTTTCAAAATCGCAATTAAATTCTCTTATTTCCTATCTATCCCGAGATTTGGCGAAAGCCAAACTCCGAATCGAGTCCCTCCGACAGGAAGTAAAACTCCTGAAAGAGGGAGCTGATTCTAATTCCTTAACTGAGAAAATTCAGGAAGAAACCCCTGATCAAGTTGAGAAACTTGAATCAGAGAATTTCTCCTTGAAAACTCAAGTCAAGGATTTAAGAACAGCTTTAGAACGATTCACTTCTGGTTCCAAGAATCTTGATATGATTCTGGGAAAACAGAAGTCTGTTCTAAACCGATCCGGACTTGGCTATAGAACCAAATCTCGGCAAAGATCTTACTTTGCTGTACTGAACCAGTCAAGACCTAAGGTTCAGGCATGGGTGCCAAAACTGTGCCTGACTAAACCAACTGGTTCAAATCAATTTTGGATCCCCAAGGAGAAGATTCACCTCTTGCCTAACCCATATAGAGGCTATAGTCTAGGGGGAGCCAAAATCAAAACAATTTTTATAATTAGATAGTTTTTTTTAATTGATTGATTGTGTGTTTATTTAATCTCTTGCAAATTGCCATGCTTAGATTTAAGGAATTCATAGATTTAAGGACTAAAATTACTTAAAAATTGAAAACATAGTATTGGGAGGAGGTGAGATGATAGTACGTTAGGGAAGCCAATTTGGCGGAACTAGCCGAAGCTACCGATCCAAGACCCAAGCTAGTTAGACCAGAAAATGACCTAATTTAATTTGAAAATGAAATTTCATTAAAAGGCTTTGTCAAGGAAAGGGTGGATGATCCCATAAGGCTTCGGCCAAAGAAGGCCTAGTGCCTCGCCAAGACCTGGAAGCCAATTTCTGAAATTCAAATTCAAGTTAACTTTTGTCAAATTCGAATCTAACTCAAATTTCAAATAATTATAGATTCTAAACTGTCTTTTCAAAACCTCTATTTTTCAAACTTATTATCTTTTTGAAAAACACTTAATCTGTTTTCAAAAGTAAATATCTCTTCAAAATAAATGAAAATTCCCTTTCAAAATTAATTTTTACCTTCAAACCTGTCTCACAAAAACCTTAAGGTTAACGTGATTGAAAACCCTAGACTGGGGTGAGACAGACTAGGAAGTGAAACTCAATCTAAGCTATCCCTAACTCAAATTGGATCCAAATCATCAAAAATTCTTTATGTGTAGGAACATAAAGATTTGGACCAATGGATGTTAGATAGCGGGTGCTCCAGACATATGACTGGGGACAAATTGAAGTTCACCAAACTCAATTTCAAAAACCTGGGCTCAGTAGCATTTGGTAACAATGCCACACTCAAGGTAATTGGGTCAGGTAATATTGAACTTAAATCCAATTTCATTATTAAGAAAGTTCTATTAGTAGAAAACTTTAATTTTAACTTACTTAGCATAAGTCAGTTATGTGACTCTGGTTATTTAGTTACGTTCAACAATTCTAACTGCCTAATTAGAAACGCACAAGACTCAGAAATCATGCTTAAGGGCACTAGGAAAAACAATGTATATACTATAAATCTTCCCCTTATACCCAAATGCATGTTAACACAGTTAGAACAATCAAAACTCTGGCATAGGAGATTAGGTCATACCAATCTAAGAACTATCTCAAAAATTACCCAACTTGGCTTAGTAAAGGGTGTTCCTAAAATTAAGAGTAATGAAAACCTAATATGTGAATCCTGTAATCAAGGCAAACAAACCAAGTCTAGTCACAAATTGATCCAATCTGATCAAACTCAAACCACACTTGAGCTCCTACACCTTGACCTTTTTGATTCACATGGAGCCAAGTCACTAAGTGGAAACCGGTACTGCTTAGTGATAATTGATGACTACTCTAGGTTCACCTGGGTTAGGTTTCTAAAGACCAAAGATGAAACCCTGAACCTATTTAACAACTTTTACAAATTGATTGAAAATCAAAATGATACCAAAATAAAAAGACTTAGGTCTGACCACGGGGGAGAATTCGAGAATCAAAGATTCGAAGAATTCTGCAAAGTAAATGGATATAAACACGAATTTTCGTGTCCTAGAACCCCCCAACAAAATTCTGCAAAGATTCGAAGAATAGAACCCTACAGGAAGCTGCTAGGGCTATGCTTAATGAATTTGACCTACCCAACCACTATTGGGCAGAAGCAATTAGCACAGCTTGCTATATCCAAAATAGGACTCTGCTTAATAAAAGGTTAAGTAAAACACCCTATGAACTTTACTACCACAGACTTCCAAACCTACACTATCTTAGAGTCTTTGGATGCAAAGTCCATATTCTTAATACCAAGGACTATCTTGGAAAATTCCAATCCAAGTCAAACCCAGGTATCTTTTTAGGGTACTCTACAACAAGTAGAGCTTATAGAGTCTACAACAAAATAACTAAGAAAATTGAAGAAACAACCAACTTAATATTTGATGAAGAAACGAACCCAAAATCTGACAATTCTGACTTAGCTTCACCAAATACTGATCAAGAAGATAACTCTGAAACCCTAACTGAACCCTTTAATGACTTAACAATTGAACCAAATTCTGAATCAGTTGAACCAACCAATGAACCCAGAATTGAACCTATTGGACCAGCTGGACCTGAAGCTGAGCCAAGTACTAGACAAACCAAGAAACCCAGACTTAGTCACCCAACTGATCAAATTGTAGGTGATCCAACCTTAGGAGTCAGAACTAGAGCCTCCTATAGAAATCTTAGTCAAATAGCCATGATTTCAAAAATTGAACCTAAGACTATTGAGGAAGCCCTACCTGATCCTGACTGGATTTTAGCTATGCAAGAAGAGTTAGCACAATTTGAGAGAAACCAAGTCTGGGAATTAATACCTAAACCTAAGGGAAAATCCGTAATTGACACTAAGTGGGTATTTAGGAATAAGTTAAACAACCAAGGTGAAATAGTCCGAAATAAAGCCCGCTTAGTAGCTAAGGGATTCAGCCAAGTAGAAGGGTTGGATTATGATGAAACCTTTGCCCCTGTAGCTAGACTTGAGTCGATTAGGATGTTACTAGCCTTTGCATCCTATAAAGGATTTAAATTATACCAAATGGATGTAAAGTCGGCCTTCTTAAATGGGCTTATTAAGGAAGAAGTTTATGTAGGACAACCCCCAGGATTTGAGGATTTAGAAAAACCCGATCATGTCTACAAACTTAGTAAAGCCCTTTATGGACTAAAACAAGCACCCAGGGCCTGGTATGAAAGATTATCCAATTACCTAATCTCTAAAGAATTCAAACAAGGTCAAATTGACCCAACCTTGTTTGTTAAAATTTTAGAAAAAGATATATTTGTTGCCCAAATTTACGTAGATGATATAATATTTGGATCAACTAATTCTAAATTTCTAAAAGAATTTGTAACAATTATGGAAAGTGAATTTGAAATGAGTTTAGTTGGGGAACTCAACTTTTTCTTAGGGTTACAAATCAAACAAACTAAGGATGGAAATTATGTACATCAATCTAAATATGCAAAAGAACTAATTAAGAAATTTAAAATGGATAACTCTAAAAGTATAAGCACCCCAATGGCCACAAATGTAAAAATAGATAGTGACCCTGAGGGTAAACCAGTAGACCTAAAACTTTACAGAAGTATGATAGGAAGTCTACTATACCTGACAGCCAGCAGACCTGATATACTTTTTCAGTAGGAATGTGTGCTAGGTACCAAACCTGTGCTAAGGAAACCCACTTAGCAGCCCTAAAAAGAGTTTTAAGATACATTAAGGGCACCCTAAACGTAGGGATTTGGTACCCTAGAACTTCATCCTTTAAGTTATCAGGATACTCTGATTCTGATTATGCTGGCTGTAAATTAGATAGAAAAAGTACAAGTGGAAACTGTCAACTTTTAGGAAATAGCTTAGTAAGTTGGTGCAGTAGAAAGCAACACTGTGTTGCTTTATCAACAACTGAAGCTGAATATGTAGCCTTAGGAGAGTGTGTAGCTCAACTCCTATGGATGATGCATACTCTTAAGGACTTTCAGCTAGACTACAATCAGACCCAAGTCAATATTGACAACATTAGCTCAATTAACTTAACCAAAAACCCAATACAACATTCTAGAACCAAACACATAGAAGTAAAACATCACTTTGTAAGAGATCACGTAGCTAGGGGTGAAATAGTCCTTAAGCATGTAGACTCCAAGTCCAACCTAGCTGACATATTCACTAAACCCCTACCTGAATCTGAGTTTAGCTCACTAAGAAGGCAGTTAGGGTTATGCTTAGTAGAATAGAATCATGTGGTTTTTGGATTTTCAATTTTAAATTGAACTTAAAATGTCTTTTAAAAAGTTTTTTGTTAAAAATATTACTTTAACTTTAAAAAGTTTTTTACTTAGTTTTATTTCAAAAACTACCCCTTTCAAAACTAGGGCTTTTTCGAAAATGGACTTAGCCTAGGCTCTAACCCTAGAACTGCATGCACCTATAGATCTAGAAGCCAGCATCTCACAAGCACCTTAGGGCACTTTTTGAATGATAACCTAGAAAGGGTTGAGATGCTTAGGTCTTTGCCTTAACTCAAGATGCTTTAAGTCAGTGCATCTGCAGCAGTTGGGGCACTAAATACAAACTGAACAGCAATCAAGTTAAGTGTCAAGTTTAGACAATCTAACTTGAACAGTTCACTTAACTTGACTAACCCTAGCCAAAACTACTGTTTATAACAGTTAGTAAGTAGCTAAGTGGGTTAGACAGGTCCCTAAAGGATTAACCAGACTTAGGTCTTATTTTGATTCAGTACAGCAAATGCTCTATTTAAGTATTGCAAATTTTGTTTCTTTTTTGCATTCTTTTTGATATATGTCAAAGGGGGAGAGTTGGAAAGGAAACAGGAAACACAGGAAACACAATTTTTTCTTTTCCATAGTCTTTTCAAAAAGTTGAACTAACTATTTTTTGCTTAAAATGATTTTTACGTAATGCTTCTATGTTTGAAATTTTTCCCAAAAACTGAAAATTTTCTAAAGTCTGAAATTATTTCAAAAATGAAAATTTTCTAAAGGTTCCCAAACCAAGAATGTTTTTGAAAAACTTAGCAAAAACTGTAGAGAATTCCTAACTTATTATCAAAACATGAAATCTTCTAAGTACTTCATTCACACCACCTGTTTTTGAAAAATCTAGGGGGAGATTTCTTCTAGGGGGAGGGAATCTAACTTAGGATTTTAAATTCAGCACTTTTTTCCTTAACTTTTTGAACTAGGTTGCCAAATATCAAAAAGGGGGAGATTGTTGGTGCAGTATGCACCCAAGTCAAACCTGTGTTTTGATATTGGCAAAAAGGTTCAAAAGTTAAGGGTTAATGGTTGTCTAACGAGTTTCTTGAGTGTACAGGAAAAGCCCTAGTGAAGGAATGCTAGGCACTGGCGAAGGACTGCCAGACAGGACAAGCCCTAGCGAAGGAATGCTAGGCACTGGCGAAGGGCTGCCAGAAGAAAAAACCTAGCGAAGGGCTGCTAGGCACCAAGCGAAGGGAAGCTTGGTAACTCAAGACCTGGCGAAGGACTGCTGGGCAAAAGTCCAACTGGAGGATCCGGTTGGCACCAGGTAAAACTCTCCCGAGAGGAGTAGGTGAGGACGCGTTCCCCTCGAGGGAACATTAGGCGTCGGTTCGACCTAGGGCTCCATTTTGGAGATCCAAAGTCAGAACCAAGACAGCTAAGGCTGTTTTAACTAACTTATTATTTGCTGTTTTGGACTAACCCTGGATGCAGGACCGAAGGACTGTGTTTCTGCAGCTCAGAGAGCCTCAAAGGAGTGAGGCCGTAGCTGAGTAGGGCGCCCCGGATGTGTCGGGCGCCCCAGAGTCAACCCAAAGTCAGCAGAGAGGTAAACGCCCCGACAGCAGCGCAATTGGGGGCGCCCCGCGTGTGTCGGGCGCCCCGCATGTCGGGCGCCCCGCGTGTCTCGGGCGCCCACTGTGCCACGCCACTGGCAGCTGCAGCTCACCCTCGCGAAACCAAATGGATGAAGCTTTGACCGGTCAACCGGGCGCCCCGCGCGCGTCGGGCGCCCCAGTCAACTGTTATCCCGAAGTCGAAGCGATCAGTCACGACCGAGAGCATGCCGGATCAGAAGCCACGTGGGGGGCGCCCCGAGCATCCCGGGCGCCCCCAGCCCTATATAAAGGGCCCTCGACCCCAGGTTTAAACAATCAATTCCATTGAACGCAATCACGCTCTTCTGCTCCCGCGCTCTGCTCCAGAACCCTCCAGACTCGAGATACAAGCGCTGGCGACGTCCAACTGCTCTGGAACTTCGATTTACACCGGACGTCGGTAACAAAGAAAAGCTGTCTTTTTCCTTACTGCAATTTACTGTAATCAATCTTTGTAAAATTGTTTTGCGCGATTATAGTATTGCCCATAGTAAACGGTCAACGACCGTGGGCCTTGGAGTAGGAGTCGACCCAGGCTCCGAACCAAGTAAAAATCTTGGTGTTCGCATTGTTTGATTTTTATTATTCCGCTACGCAATTGCTCTTTACGAAATCCGAACGAATTGCGACATTCACCCCCCCCCTCTCTCGCATTTCTCGATCCAACAAAGAGTAGGCGGTGCATTATGAAATTGGAGCTGTTGTGGCTGCTCAAATGGTTGAATGGGCTGATTAAATTGCTGAAAACTTGGTTCACAACTTGGTGGAGATTGTTGAAAATTATGATTCTGAAAACTCTGATCATAGGGCTGAAATTGTTGGTTGAAAGATTGGATTGGCTGCTGAAAATTCTGATGGTTTGATGAAAAATATTGCTGTGAAGGTTGAAATCCACTCTGATTTTGATTCTGGAAAGTCTGAAATGGTTGGAACCCCTGCTGAAAATTTTGACTTGGTTGAAAGGGTAGCTGACCTTGCTGAAAATTTTGTTGAAAATTTGGATTGTACCCTTGCTGAAAATTCTAAAATTGGTGTTGAAATTGTTGTGGTGGCTGATTGAAAGTTTGGTACTGCTGCAAATCTGAATAGGGCTGCTGAAATTGTTGACACGGCTACTGGTGAGGAGATGAATAAGCATTTGAAAACATTTTGAATCTACAGTCCTGTCTCAAAGCAAACAAAATGGCAGTAATCGTATACAAAAGATAAAGCAATCAAGGATAAAATCAAAAGATATAATTATAAAACACCACTACGATTCCCCAGCAACGGCGCCAAATTTGATAACCGCTTTTGTCGTGTTACGGTTTCAAATACAATTCAAGTATCGAATTCCTCTAAACTAATATAGCATAGAGTAACTCGAGTTGTCTCCCAACGAATGTAGTTGGTACATGATAATTCTCAGGATCATATTTTATTACTTTTGGATTTTTGATATCAAACTGGGGTTTGATTTGAGCGTTAATACTACGAACAAAAATAGAGAAGCAAGTATGAAATCTAGTCTAATTAAGGAAAGACAATGCAAGTAAGAAAATCTAGTTTAACTGACTACAATTGCAGCAAGGTACAGGACAACTTGAAATTAAACATAAACAAAACTGAACACAGAGAATAACCTACAGCATTAAAGAAAACTAATCTAACCCAACTTAATTGCATGTAAATGAAGACATGAAACTTAAAACAATAAAAGAGCAATACAAAACAAGATTTAATCAACTAAGAAACATCCAAATTGGAATTAACTATTCTAGAAAGCATTTAATCAAACACATGATAGACAAGATTGTAATTTCTTCAAGTAAGTGCAAATTGAAATGGGAAAGGATCATCAAATACAAACATTCACTCAATCAAACACATAGCAATTCAAACTATCTCATAACAATAGAATCTGAAATAATTGTTCTCAGGGGCATTTTATCAAACACGAATGGAGCATGATCTAAATGGCTTAAAATATGTGCCAATTGATATGAAAAAGTTCTATCAACTACAAATATTCAACATCCACACATAACATTCATCAAATAAGATCAATCTTTAACTGACAATACAATTAAACCACCAGTTAATCCACTCTAATGAGCTGCTGCAAACTTCTGTGAGAGAATTGAACTGTCGATGACAATTCTATAGAGAAATGAACTGCTGAAACGAAATGATAAAGAGCTGCTGAATTGAAACTGATGAAGAGCTTCTGGAATTGGAGAACTATTGCTGGGAATTAAAGTTGTGCTGTAATGAAATGAATATGGCTACTGGATCTGACGAAGTAAAGCTATGAATGAAGAAAAATCTGCCGGAATTAAACCCTGTGAAGAAGAAATGTTGAAGAATTGGATCAGAAAAGATGCTGGAATTGGAAAACTACTGAAATCGAATTGTTGTAAATGAAAACTACTGAAATCGAATTGCTGTAAATGAAAGCTAAGCTGCTGAGAAGTAATTGCTAGAAAGAAATTCGGATCTGATGTAAAAATGCTAAAATTGAAATGCTGTAAAGGAAAGCAAATGAAGAAACTGCTGTAAAGGAATTGATCGCCGGCGGTGAAGACGATGAAAGCTTGATCGAGTCGGGAACCCCTCAACTCGAGAAAAAGCTTTGATAGAGACGGCTGGTTTCTCTCCGAACCCTGAAAGAGAACCCTTACTCTCTTCTCTTCGAACCCCGACAGAAAAGAGGTGGAGATGGCCTACCGGCCAGCGGCGATGAAGGTGGACGTGGATCGCCGGCGGTGAAAGTGGAGAGGATGAGTCGCATGTGTGTACCGAACGATGCCCTAGCCTTCGCGTCGCTGCTCCCTTTTGTTCTGGCTGCGCATGGTTTGATACAGCCAAGCCAGCTTCAGCTATGGTTCAGCTCAGCCAAGCCAGCACTCGAGTTCAGCCCAGCATTTGGTCCATTCAGCCCAATTCTGTGGTTCAGTCAACCCTCTAGCTCAGTCAGTTTGTCTTCGGTTCAATCAACCAAGCCACAACTCAGCCCATGCCTTGGGTTCAGTCATATGATGATGGAAGCAACGGACGGCTGAGATCAATTTGGCTTCATCCAACGGTCGGATCTCTTCAGATCTGAACTAAACTCCACAGATCCCGATCAATGGCCTTGATCTACCTATCCCCATCTCAGATTTACCAGATCAGTGGCGGGTTGTCCAGATCTTCCCTTTTCTTGAATGGATGGTCTAGAACATCTTGAGCTCGATCCAACAGTCAGATCTCTTCTGATTTGGCTGAAATTTTCAGATCTTGATCTCTGGTCATGATTGATTCTATCTTGGACTGGGATCGACCATAAGTTGACCGATGGCTCAGATCTAGCCGTTCTCTGGAATGGATGGCTCCTAATAATCCGATGCTTGATCCCTTTAATCTGGATCCAATGTTGACTCAAGTCTGACCTGATTTGATCTAGGTCCATGATCAATTGAAGCCTACAAAATAATATTCAAATTTAGTGCCAAAAATATCTCAAATATATAAAGATTTGAATTAAAAGCCAAAATAAGGGAAATACATAAAACCTAATACAATTGCAAACTTAAGCATATAAAATGTGGATCAAACATGAATTTTAGAGCCTAAAATAATCAACAAAATGATGGTTATCAGTTACCCCCCTAGGTAAGGTCGTGCTACCCCCACCAAGGTCAAGTCATGCTAAATAACACGACCCGTGCTATTTTGGCTGAAACTCACATGGGAAGGCCATGCTAAATAGCATGGCTTATGCTAGCTTGGCCAAAATTGGCATGGCATGGTCGTGCCACACAACCTGAACTAAGGGCAACACACCCTGGTCGTGGGGTGCGCACGCGCCAGGGGGGCGGGGGGTTGTGCCTCCCCACACTGCCCGTGCCACCCCACGCAGAATCGATTATAAAGAGGGGTTTTCTCTCCTTTTCTCATATCTTTAGCTTTGGGGCTCCACCCATTGTCTTGGAGAAGGGTTTACCCCTCTAGGGTAAACCATAGAGCCTTTATCCTCGCCGATCTATCCACCTTTGGAGCAAGGAGATGCTTCAAGATGACCAACGACACTACGATAAACTTTCTCTTCTCTCTTCTCTCAAGCTTAGGGTTGTAGACTATTTTTATTGTCTTTTTGTTGTTATCTTCCTTGTAATAGAGTAGTTCTCCAAATCTAGGATGTGGGACATAACTACAATGTGATGATGTTGTATGACCTATGTACTAAGGCATTTTCTTATTCAATGAAATGTCTATGCTTGTTCTATTATGTATATTTCCTTGCATGTGTTTGTTGAAATGCTTGAATGGTGAATATATGTAGTTGTGAGGGTTTGATCGCCACATTGAGGAAGTGTCCGAGATCATATGCCCGGGGAGCCTTAGTGACAGGGGATATCCTTTCAATCGGGCATCTCAGGTATTGCCTCTAAATGGAGGTCGATCCCTTACAAGAGGTTAGCTACACCACCTAATGGGGTTCTCCTTATCCCGTGTTAGGAGATGACTTGTGTAATTTAGGATCGTATATCCCAGGATAACCTAAGTGACATAGGTTCTTGGTCATGCTAGAAGGGGCATCCTAAGTTACCTTGGCTATCGAATGGCATTGGATGATAAAAGGGAAAGTACTTCGGTGTGCTTCTGCAGGTCTAACACTAGTACATAGTTAGGCTCTCTACAAAGACATAGACATAGAGAGTAGGATATGAACAATACATAAGACATCAACTAGTTTTGTAGCGAAATCAAAATCCTAGATTTCACCCATCCAACCCTTCTCCCAAAGATCTTCTCTATCACTCTCTCCCTTTCTCCTCTCTTTCTCTCTCCTTCAAACGAACTATATTCTGTCACAACCAACCTAGTAAAGTCTAGATAGCTTATGAAATCAACTAGTGCATACTCAACAGTCCTTGTGGATCAATATTTTTATTACTTGATGACATTTCCATTCACATGCAGAGACCCAATCAACAAGGGTCTTCTTGGGCATTGGTTCAACAATAACTTTCTAATCAAAGTCTTTTAAAAAAATTATACTTTTAATTTACTTTTTGATAAAACCTGGTCTAACTAGTCTAGGATATAGAGATATAGCTTTAACTAGTTCTACTTAGCTAAGTGGATCAAGTCGAGTACTTCTTACCCTTCCTAACTTTCCAGACAAAGCTTCCCTAACATATTATCATCTCGCCCCACCCTGGTATGATGTTGGGAAATTATCAAACAACTTTTTTCCTATCTAACAAATCTAAATAAAGTTGAAAATAAACTAGCATAAATGACATGACAAATATATACAAAGAAAAAAATAAGTAGATGCAAGACCATGACATATTGTACATGTATTAATCAAGTCAAAGCATTTTAATTTTATTTCTAATAAAGTATCAAATTCTTGATTTGATACAGATTATGCGAACCTGCTAATGCGTCAACCCACTTTGACACATTTGTATATGATGAACCAGGCAGCAGACAAATTGAACTTGGGGTGACCGACCCGACCCCACGGAAGTTTCCCACCGGCTATTAGGGTAAATCGGGAAGCACTGGCGGTGGGCAGTCTAGAAGCCCAGCGTCCCAGGGTTCGAGCCCCATTTGGACACTTTGACACATTTGTGATCATTAAGTTAATTGTTCCATTTGACAGAATTTTATTAGTTTCATAATTAAAAGTATTTAACTAAAATTTAATTCATGAATTTTTATATTAACAAATTTTTATTTTTTTAAATTAAAAATTAGGCATTTGAATTTAGATTTTAACTTTGAATTAAAGTTGAATTATTATTATTAATTAAAATTTGAGATTTATTTAATTAGATTTGAATTTTAAGAATTTTATATTAACAAATTTTGAATTTTTAATTAACAAGTAGGCATTTTAAATATGAATTTCTAGTTGCTGTTGAATTATTATTATTAATTAAAATTTGAGATTTATTCAATTTTTAAGAATTAATTAAATTTAGTAGTTAGTTTCAATTGACTTTTTTAATTTTATGTTTTTAATTAATTTCGATAATTTTGATTCGTTGATCGATTCTTTTGATTTTATGTTTTCAATTATTTATAATATTTCTGAGTTATTTAATACCTTGTAATATTTTAATTAACTTTCAACGTGAATTAGTTCAGATATATAAATATCTTCAACATTATCATTATTTTCAGAATTATGAGTTATTAATTAAAATGTCATCGCTATCTTCAAAATTATCTTTAAAATTATTAATTAAAATTACATAATTATCTTTAGTATTATTAGGATTATCTTCAATATTATTAATTAAAATTTTATAATTATCTTTAGGATTATTAGGATTCTTTCAAGATTATTAATTAAAGTTTTATCATTATTTTTAGGATTATTAGGATTATCTTCAAGATTAATAATTAAAGTTTCATCCTTACCATTATGATTATTAGAATTATCTTCAAGATTAATAATTAAAATTTCATCCTTACCATTATGATTATTAGAATTATCTTCAAGATTAATAATTAAAGTTTCATAATAATTTATAGATTTATTTTTTAAAATTATGGTATTATCTATTAAAACTTCAGAATTAATCAATGAATTTTTTATTAGAATTTATAATTATTTAAAGACATATGTGATAAAAATTCAGAATTAATTTTGGATATTGCAATTAAAAGAAAAAATTACAGAATTAATATTCAAAATTTTGATATTATTAAAATTTGTTTTAAAAAAATTATAAATTATCATGCAAATAATCAAATTTGACAAAAAAAATTTACATTTAAATTTTCACGCAAATGAGTTTTATTTTAAACAATATCATCATCCAAATTCTCTAATTTTTCAGAAAAACTATAATTAGAATGACCAGAGTTATTTTTGTAGAAATTAATTTTTTATATCATCCTCGTATTTTCTAGTATTTTAGCTCCATTCTTCCTCTATTCAGGGCACTAATTCTTGTAGTGCCTAAGCTTCTGACACTTTTGTCCCTTTGGGCTCTTGGCACTGGTACCTCTATTGCCATCGGTGGTAGCGTACGAATCTTACAAGTAGGGCATCTATTTTTATAGTGTCCTCTCTCCCTGCACTTGAAGCAAATAATATATAATTTAAAATTTGATATAATGAAGATTACCTTTTCACCCTTCTCCCCGTCAATCCATGGTCTTCTTGCTCTTTCGGCGGTAAGTTTGATCAGAGCCACCTGCTTTGATACCAATTGTAGGATCGGTGATATCAATAGGGGGCAGGGTGAATATTGATAGTCATTTGTTCTTTGAATTTCATGTCCATTCGCCTTTTCTTATCAGAATTGTTTGTAGCAACGAAAATAAAACAATACAATAAAAGATAGAGACATGCAGGATTTATTTACTTAGTTCCTAATTTCTCATGGTCAGTTCGTCCAAGGCTTATATACTTGGTGTAAGTCCACTAATGGTCTCCTTTCCAAAACTTTTCGGAGATAGAGAAATCCGTCTTACAGTTTAATTAACAAGCACAAATATGAAATGAATAACATTCAACTTATAACAAATCAAACCAAAATGAAGATGATTCAACCAATTTGAGCAGAACCCGCTGGTCCACGATGGTGCAACGGGTGGGGCGGCCATGGTTCAAGGCGGCGATGGCGTAACAGCAGACTCGGCGATCTCGGCGATCTCGGCGCAACTGAGGGCGCTGATCGGAAGTGCAAGCGGTGATGGATCGGGATGGCCGCCGTCGGAAGGGACTCGGGCGTTGGTGCAACATATCCTGGCGGCGGCGCAAGGAGTTGGGGGGGAAGGTGTCAAGGCGGTGGCGACGCAAGGCGCTGGTGAGGGAGACGGCGGCCGGGTGGGAGAGCAAGGATATGGAGGGAGAGAAGGTCGGGCGGCGGGGACACAATGTTTACGTGGTGGGGATGGCCCGACGAGCGGGAGGAAGGAGACGATGGACGCCACTGATCCGGCTGGAGAGAGAGAGACGGTGGAAGCCGCCATGCAGACGTCGGAGGTGGCAAGGGCGATGGTGCAGTTAATCTTGGCGCTAGGCAGCGGCTGTGGGGATTTGCAGACCTTGGGGACGACGGCGGCGATTGCATCGACGTTGCAGAGGGCCTCCATGCTCCCTGGGACGTCGGGGACGGACTGCATGGGGAACTTACAGGGCACGGCCGCCAGCTCAGCAGGGAACTAACCCGGAAACCCGAACCCTAACCCTAACTCTAATGGGGCGGCGACAGAGACTACGAGGCTACAGCAGAGAGAGTCGACGGGGGCGGATATCTCGTACACGCGCATCACCTTGGAGGAGCAGCAGAGGGTGCTGCCTGCACCGTCGTCGGCGCCCTCGCCGGCGCTCCTAGCTGCGACCGTGGAAGCTTGGACGGATGAGAGGCGGAAAGAAGATGCTCCCTTGGCGTCACTTGGGGCAGCAGGTGGGGGCACAGCGCCGAGGACACTCCATGCAGCGGCCGGAGAGGGTGGCGTTCCGTCGGCCGGTGGCATCGGGGCGGAGGGCATGGCTGGGGACCTAGCGCCGGCACCTATTGCTTTAAAAGGAAGAACATATGTGGAGGCTTTAGCTCCAAAATCGCCAAGGACTGTTAAGAAGAGTTTTGAGGATGTGGGAGAAAACTTCAAGGAGATTTTGATGAGCAACAATGTGCCAGGGGTTTTCTATAATGCAGAGGAGGTAAAAATTCTATCTGATCCATACAAGTTTTCACTAATAGGCAAGTTTTCTGGCAGAAGACCTCCCCCTCAGATGGTGCACCAAGGTTTCAAGGGACTGGGACTATCAAGCCCCTACAATATTCGGTTTCTACGTGCAGGGCATATTTTTTTGCACCTTACCTCAAATGAAGATATGGCCAGGATCTGGACTAGGGGAGTTTGGCGAATTGGTGGATCTATACTCAGAATTTTCAAGTGGACACCGCACTTTTCCTATGAGGCCGAGTCATCTGTGGTTCCGGTGTGGGTACAGTTTCCTGATCTCCCAGTCCATATGTTTAACAAAAATTGTATATTTTCGATGGCTCGGATTGTAGGGTGCCCTATTAAGATAGATGAAGCCACAGCAGATGGATCCAGACTCTTTATGGCTAGAGCATGTGTGGAGATTGATCTTTTGAAGCCAAGGGTGGAGCAGTTCTTGATAGGAATTGGGGACGAGCATAGGATGCAGAGAGTTGTGTATGAGAGGATGCCAGAGTATTGCCAGCATTGTAGACACCTTGGTCATGCAGAGGCAGATTGCTATGTGGCAGGGAACAAGCCACGGCCTGAGTGGCACAGAGACAGAGCTGATCCGATTCCACCAGGTGAAGATTTGAGAGATAGATTAAATCAGAGGGAGAGAGACAGGAAAGGCAAGTCAGTGGTGGTGGAGGAGTCAGAGGCACAGGAGTTTCAGAGGGTTGGAGGCAGGAGGGCGGGGCTGACCTGGGTTCGTAAGCAGATACCTTCCAGGAGTGGTCAGAAATCTATAATGGAGATACAGAACCAGGAGAATTTTTTTGAGGCTCTGAACGATATCGGAGAGGAGTAGGAGGTAGGGGATGAAGAGATGGAGGTGGATGGAGGCAAGGAGGCGCTGGGAGACACTCGACAGGTGGGAGCAGAGCCAGATGGTGTAGTGGGGGAGGGAGAGGATAGGGTGGAGGAGACTCAGGAGGTGGCGGTGGAGGATAGGGCGCCAGTGCCTTTGGGACAGCAACAGACATTGGGGCAGACATCTCAGGTCATGGGGCAGCAGGACAGTACCTCAGTGAAGAAAGGGGCGCAACAGGTGGTGGGTCAGACACCTCAGAGGCTCGGCCAGGGGGAACAGGGTTCACAGACAGTACAGAGGCCAGGCAGAGGGGCACAGCAGAAGATCACTGAGGGAGCACAGAGACAGGGGGGAGCATCCAGGGACTTGCAGGATGTTGGTTTGATCAGTGGAGAGGAGCCCAGGGTCCTGGAGTCATCCGGGGAGCTGCCAGAGGATGATTGTTTAGACAGATACTCCAGCTCTTCAGTGGAGCGGGGAGGCTCAGATGATTTGGGCCAGCAGGTGCCTGCTAGGATCACACATTTTGTTTCAGAGGGCTCAGAGGCTCCAGAATTTCAGAAGACCTTTGAGGAGTATGAGGAGACAGATACTAGTGTTTCATCACATGGGGGACACAGCTTAGCACCAGTGATCAGTCCACCCAGAGGAGGGAAATCAGGGCTGCCCAAGGTACTCAAGGTGCAGAAGCAGAAGGTGGGATTTGAGCCACGAGTGACTAGGAGCCAGACTTCAAAGCAGGCTCGCAACCCCTCCCGTTAGTCATGTCTGGTATCATATGGAATGTGAGGGGGTTTGGGAATTTGGCGACACAGAGGAGGGCTTTGTTCTTGAGACGACATCATCATCTGAGTTTTTTGGCAGTGCTGGAGCCTATGATTGACTTAGATTGCAGGTATATGGCTCGTCGCATGGGGTTTGAGGAGGTAGTCTCTAATAAATCTAGAAAGGTTTGGTTTTTTTGGGATTCTACTATGGTTTGCAAGATTTTGTTTGATCATGAGCAGTTTTTGCACTTGGAGCTTTCTTCGCAGCTGTTCCCTTCTTCGATGATTGTGACAGTGGTCTATGCCAAGTGCACGAGGCTAGAGAGGAGCTTGCTATGGGAGAGTCTGGAGGAGCTGAGGCCAGAGGGCGACAGACTATGGCTAGTGGGGGGAGACTTCAATGTCATATCTAGCATGGAGGAGCATTCAGCAGGGGTTCTAGGTAGGCCAGGCCATGGAGGACTTTAATAATTTTATTATGCTTGCTGGTCTGGTGGATGCAGGTTTTGTTGGGGACAGGTACACGTGGACGAATAATAGGGTGTGGAAGAGGCTGGACAGGGTCCTATTGTCTCCCTCTTGGGGCAGTCAGGATTTCACAGTCAGAGTGGAGCATTTGAGCAGGGCGGCCTCAGATCACTGTCCCTTACTTGTGGAGTTTCCAGGCTTCCAGAAGCCGAGGGCCTCTTTCAGATTTCAGAGGATGTGGGTGAGGCACAGGGAGTTCATGCAGACTGTGAGGCTGAATTGGTGTTTACCTTGTGTGGCGAGGGAATGCAGAGGCTACAGATGAAGTTGAGGAGGCTGAAGGAGCATCTGAAGTGGTGGAACAAGGAGGTTTTGGAAACATCCATGACAGGGTTTGCAGGCTGAGGAGAGTATGGCTGCAGCTGAGCAGGCATATGACAGGGACCCCACAGAGCAGAGCAGGATTCACAGGTCAGAGTGTCAGGCTCACCTTTTCAGAGTGTTAGAATGGAGGAGGACTTTTGGAAGCAGAGAGCTGCTATCAGATGGATGGGAGAGGGTGAGAGGAATACAAAGTTTTTCCACTCCACAGTGCAGAAGAAGAGGGCAGCTAGCAGACTTTCAGAGTTTGGGAGGAGGGGCAGTGCCTGGACCAGCCTGAGAGGATCAGAGAGTCAGGAGTTAGATTTTTTCAGGAGCTGCTGACAGGGGAGACAGTGGATAGCACGGCTGTGGACACTGAGATGATACCTTCCTTGATCAGCACAGAGGATAATTTGATGCTAGAGGGCCCCCATCAGCAGAGGAGGTGAAGCAGGTGGTCTGGAGCATGTGCAGGACAGTGCAGCGGGTCCAGATGGCTTTTCAGTGGCCTTCTACAGAGCCTGCTGGGAGATCGTGGGGGAGGATGTCTTCAGGCAGTACTGGATTTCTTTCGAGGGGCAGACTACCACGGGTATGGCTTCTACGACTATAGTTTTGATCCCCAAGGTGGATAGTGCACAGAGGTGGAAGGATTTCAGACCTATCAGCTTGTGTAATGTGTCTTATAAGATCATCTCCAAGCTGATGGCGGAGAGGATGGCTTCGGTGATAGGGAAGGTTATATCCCCAGCTCAGAGTGGTTTTGTTCCAGGGAGACTGATTTCAGATAATATCTTGATGGCCCAGGAGCTTGATCACAAGCTCAACTATCACATCAGAGGAGGGAATCTTATACTGAAGCTGGATATGGCCAAGGCATATGACAGAGTGCAGTGGGGCGTCCTTTTCAGAGTCATGGCAGCATTTGGTTCTCAGAGTCAGTGATTTCTTTCATCAGGAGGTGTGTGACATCTTCATGGTTTTCGGTCCTGGTGAATGGACAGCTGTCAGGCTTCTTCAGATCACAGCGTGGCTGAGGCAGGGGACCCCATCTCCCCTTCCTCTTTATTTTGGCGGCTGAGCTTCTCTCCAGAGGGATAGAGGCCTTATTTGCAGGTATCCAGGGATGGCTTATACGACAGGATGTGATATGAGGGTGTCTCACCTGGCCTACGCGGATGATGTGGTCCTCTTCCTGAATGGTCTCTGGACTGTGTGAGGAGGGTGAAGGGTTTTTGGACAGGTATGAGGCCCAGACAGGACAGGCGATCAACGCAGAGAAGAGCTCCTTTTTCCCTCGAGCGCATATCAGATAGGAGGAGGCACAGATAGCAGCTATACAGGTTTTGCTTGGGGGAGAGGCCTATGATTATTTGGGGGTTCCATCATCTCAGGGAACAAGAGGACAGTCACTTTGCGCCGCTGTGGCGAAGATTCAGAGGAAGTTTCAGGGTTGGAACCTCTCACGCCTATCACATGGGGGTCGCCTGATGCTGATCCAGAGCGTTTTGAGTTCTCTGCCTGTTATCTCCTCAGGTGATCCAGCCCCTTTGGAGGTCCTGAAGAAGCTGGAGGGGGTTTTGCATCTTTTTTCTGGAGCTCAGTGGGACATGATAGGAAGGTGCATTGGGTAGCATGGAGGGACATCTGCAGGCCGAAGCAGGAGGGAGGGCTGGGGATCAGACGGCTGACAGAGGTGGGGGCTGCATTATCTATGAAGTTGTGGTTTAGATTCAGAGAGCAGAGCACACAGTGGGCCAGATATTGAGGAGATCTTATTGTGGGACGGTGGATCCAGGAGTGGTGACCTAGGAGTAATGCTTCCCCCAGTTGGCGCAGGATGATTCAGACCAGGTTGTGGCAGAGAGACAGATTGGATGGGTCATTGGAAGGGGCACCTTAGCTTTTGGCACGATACGTGGATGGAGAGGGGACCGTTGTCAGAGTGGTGCACAGTGCAGGGGCCTCCAGATGCAGAGTGGATCGGTTCTTAGTAGATGGCAGCTGGAGTCAGGAGCTACTTCAGAGGGTGGTGCCCTCCTCAGTGGCTGTGGAGGTGACAGAGGTTCAGCTGAGGCCCGAGGAGGAGGATGTTATGCTGTGGCGACCCACCAGAGATGGGAGATTTACTACGAGGTCGGCTTGGGAGGTCTATAGGACTGCGCACCAGAAGGAGGAGGTAGCGACCGTGATCTGGAGCAGACTCCTCCTCCCACCATCTCGTGTTCATTTGGAGGTTTTTAGGAGACGACTGCCAGTGGATGAGATTTTACAGCAGCGTGGGATATGCCTAGTGTCCAGATGTCAGTGCTGTGAGGCAGAGGAGTCTTGGGAGCATCTGTTCTATGGGAGCCCGGTGGCAGGGGAGGTCTGGGGATATTTGGACATTTATTTGGGGTTGGTAGCTGGAGGGTGATGGAGAGTGGAGAGCAGGCACAGCTTGGAGCAGCACTGGTTCGGTGAGGGAGATCATCCCCTCTTGATTTGTGGTTCCTGTGGACGGCCAGGAACGACTCCAAGCACCGGGGTCTGAGGCCAGAGGGGCAGAAGATTATTAGACAGATCACACAGTATTTGAGGGTCGGGATGGCATCTGGTATCATCAAGCCCAGGCATTGGAGGGGATCTATCTCGGCAGCTCAGGCTATGGTGATCCAGGTGAGGATACGGACATTACACACGATCTCAGTAGTACACTGGAGGAGGCCTGCGCTGGAGGGTTCAAGCTCAACACAGATGGCAGTTCTAGAGGGAACCCAGGTGAGTCTTCTTACGGTGCTATTGTTCGTGATCATAATGGGCAGGTGGTGGTGACTAGGCAGGGAGTCCTTGGAGAGGGCTCCAATATCAGAGCGGAGCTTATGGCGATCCTGAGAGGCTTGGAGTTGTGTGTAGAGAGGCAGCTTTCCCCTATTTGGCTGGAGTCTGATTCCCTGGTGGCACTGCATATCATCAGGTCCTCTGGCATCTCATGGGAGTTTCGGGAGGAGATCTTACGGATCAGGAGGCTGATACGACAGCATGGGGTTAGATGTACACACATATATAGAGAGGGGAATGCTGCTGCAGATTTCCTTGCCAACCAGGCGTATCAGCTGGAGGGAGAGAGGGTGATGGAGGGACAGGAGATCGATGGTCTGTTGCTTGGCATTTGCAGGATGGATAGAGTGGGCTTGCCGTATATCAGGAGCTCTTGCAAGCCAGGATAGTACACTTGATGGATGGTGAATAGCTCCACCTTAGAGCTATCTAGCCCGCAGCAAACGGCTGCGGTAAAGGCACTTCAAATCCGTTGATGGCTGTGGCTTTGCCTAAAAGCCAGGTAGGGTGACTAGATCCACCTATGGTCTAGCTAGCCCGCAGCAAACGGCTGTGGTAAAGGCATCCTAAATCCGTTGATAGCTGTGGCTTTGCTAAAAAGCCAAAGAGGGTGTGTAGGTCCACCATTGGCCTACCTAGTCCGTAGCAAACGGCTGCGGTAAGGACACATTAAATCCGTTGATGGCTGGTCACTTGCCAAAAGTGAACATCGGGTGCGATGGAGGATTTTCTGGGAGCAGGAAGGACGAAGGCACGGGCACAACAGTTTGATCGGCTAAGAGGGTGACTACCATAATCGGACTGTGGAATGGGTTAGCCTTTCTTCCTTTGGCTTTGAATGAATGCAAGGGTTTTATTAACAATGCTCCTATTAGTTTCTAAAGATTTGCCAATTGATACTGTACTGTAATAATGAATTGCTTAAAGGGGTGTTGGGCTTTCTTTTATCTGCGTGCCAAATGTGCCAAGGGGGCAGGTTTACAGGGAATCGGGCTTAAGGGTGCTGGAGTTTCTGATGCTTGTGCAATTAGGAATTGATAAGTTGGGTTGAGGTGGCAGACTAATGTGGAGAATGACAAAGATCATGAATTGATTTCATAATGTTTAGCTGTTGGTTATTCAGTATTACTTTGTGCCAAACGTGACAGCTTAGGCTGGGCTTGATGGACAGAAAACAGTCAGTTTTATGCCTTCGAAAAAGTTTGGATCAAGTGATAAAGATAGATGAAGAGGAGGCTCCATAGAATGCAAAGCCTCCTTCTGCTGAATCTGTTCTGGAATTCAGATTGCCGGCTGCTGACATTGGGGTTTAAAGACTACTGTGCGTGCCATAAGGAACTGAAGGTGGCCAAGGCATTTCTGAATTCTCGATCTAGATGGAACACATGGAAGCATCTGAGAGTGATTCTATGGAAGCAATTGATATTCAGAAACTGAGTTGTGATACGAAGGCTTGCAATAACTGAGAAATGTGCTAGAGATGTGCCAAGGATACTGAATTGGAATAGTCTGAAAGATTACTGAATTGCTTCATTTCAGTCACAATTAAGAGTACAGCTATGCAGGCAGGTTGATAGGTCTCTAGCAGAATGTTTAAAGTTTTGGGTTTAGGTCTCCTATGGCCTGACAAGGCTGCCAGATGGGCAAAGGGATCAGATGGTGATATAGATTAAGAAATCACAAAATTAGTGCCATTGGATGCTCTGAAGCCAGCTGAATTTCAGATACAAAGGACTGCTGGGCGTGCCAAGGGTTAAGAAATTCAAAAGAGATCATTTCTTGGGATCGAATTCCAGCGGGCCAAGGAATGTACTAAGGAGTGGCAAAGATACAAAAGGATCAAATGGCAATGCGGCTGAAAGTATATGCGAATTGACATTTGGAAGTCAGCTGATGTCAGAAAAATCAGAAGGCAAATAAAAAGTTTTCTGAAATCTGAGAGTATCAATGGCAGAGGATAAAAGAGCTGAGCCAACTGCAGTGAGGTGGGACTCTGAAATAGAAGAAATTGGTGGATCCCTACTGCGTGCCATACGGCCAGGGTGAGCAAGTGTGAGGGGGGCCATTTCTGAAGGGTTTCTGAGGGGGGCCTGATAAAAGAATGGAGCTGCGTGCCAAATTTTGATAACTAGATGCAGACCTAAAAATTCAAGCCTGATAAGATGGCACGAGGTGTATCACTGGGATGCTGAGGGATTTCACTGCAAAGTGTTTACAGCAGGAAAGTGGACAGGGCTTTCATCTGTTGCGTGCCAAAACTTCCAAAAGGAGGATTATGGTTTGGAATCAGGGTGTTCCTGCGTGCCAACCGTGCCAAAGACAGTTTGCGATCTGATTTGCTGATCCCTGCAGAACACCTGGTTTTGATGTGCAGACTCTGATGTGCCAAAGAAAAGAGGCTGCTGTCATGCTTTGGAAGGTGCTAAACATGAAGTTCAGATTGCAAGGGTCCTTGGTGCCAAGCTGTTCAGCATCTAAGTCAGTTGCAGAAATAATCTGAAGCTGATCGATTTGCAGCTGTAGCATGTAAGGAAATGGGAATCAAAACTGCAAGGAAGATTAAGTTTGACAGGCAGATAGTTTAAAGGTGCGTGCCAAAGGAGCCAATCATTTCTACTGGCCGAACTTGAGTTGGTTACTGAATTTGCTGTCAATTGATAATGAGAGTAGAGAGACGGATCAGATTGTTCAGAAGGAGAAGGGTAAATCTGAGAGGTAGCTGGTTACAGATTCAGAATTCAGAAATTCAGAACTCAGACGTGATACTGAGCTGCGTGCCAAGTGCGTGCCAAGTGAGGGCCAAATGTGTCAAAGGATCATCAGCAAATGGCCTTTTCTGATGGATAGCTTAGTCGTGATGACATGGAATTGGAAGATGACTTTGTCAGTAAACGGTCCTGCTATGTGGATTGGAGAATCAAAGAAATTTGGCACAAGGTACAAGTGTCCGAAAGGAATTGTTTGGATCTGTATGTTGGGATCGAAAAGGAGTTGCTGAAGTGCTGAAGCAGAAGTATAGGAGCTGAATGCTGGGACTGATGCGAATTTGATGGCAGTTGCAAGGAGGTTGAGCTGATTGCAGACGTTTGGAGTTACAGAAATTCAGGAGCTGGGCCAAAAGTGAACTCAGAAAAAGGAGGTCTAGATGCTCTGAAGGTTAACAAGACGATGGGGAGTGATTCTTACAGAATTTTGGAAGAATAAGGAACGGGCGGGAATGTAAAGATTCATATAGAAAGTTGGGTGATATAGTATTTACAATACTTGTAAATCATTTTGAGTTCTTGTAAACCTATACTAGAAGGTTAGGTCTGGTCCCCCTTCTAGTATAGAATTTCTTTTCTGGAATAAAATATTCCTTTATCAAAAAAAAAAAAAAAAAAAACCAATTTGAAAGTCTAAAGCGCAGTGCACTTTCTCTTGGAGCTTCTTTAATCATAGAGCTTCGTTGTATCACTTTTACTTCATTGACAGTGAGTTATAGGATGAATGAATTGATGATTTGGTTGCTCTGCTCAAAGTCCCTTATATACGGGCGCCTGAATAGCTATACATGTACCCCCAAACTGAAGCTTATTTGATCTAAACTCGTCGAGCCTTATCACTAAGTTGTGGACTGGGTCTCGGGCGGCCGTATTTGTAGGATCGGTGGTGTCGATAGAGGGGGTTGAATATCAACTCAAAAAATTTCTTTGGAATCTTGTCGTTCGTTCAGAAGAGTTAGTACGCAGCGGAATAATAAATAAAGATGAGAAAACACAATACTAACACGTGGGATTTATTTACTTGGTTCCCAACCCCCCAGGGTCAGTACGTCCAAGGCCTATGTATTCGGCGTGAGTCCACTAGTGATCTCCTTTCCGAAATTTTCGGAGGCGGAGAAAACCCGTCTTACAGTTTGAAGTATAAGCACAAATATGAAGAATAATTACAACTTGTAAACTAAAAGCAAACCAAATAAAATCGATGATCTTGACCAATCTGGAACTCCGAAGCGCCGCACACTTCCTCCAGGAGCCTCCTTGTTCCCAGAGCTTCATCTTCACACTTTTTCTTCGCAGAGAGTGATTAAGCAGATATGAAAGTTAATTCTTCAACTGAGGGGTTGGCACCCCTATTTATACATAGTATTAGGGCGCCCTGGAGCCTATTGAGGTGCCTAATAACTGGTCCAAGCTGATCTAAATGGCGAACTCAGTGTAGGGGATAAACTTCCCATCCCAGGCGCATAAATTACATTTGGGCACTTAGGTTCCAGGCGCCTGAGTCCCTACTCAGGCGCTTGGGAATTTTTCTCCTAGGCACTGTTTGTTTTGCGTTTGTTCTCCTATCTTGCCTCCAACTCCAGGTACTTGTAAGACAACAAAACACACAACAAACAAACAAACAGTCTTATGTCTTAGTTGATTTGACAGCCAGAGTTGTCTGGTTTTGACTTTTGAATTTCTATTGAAATCCTAGGTCAAACCGACGCCTACTGTTCCACTTTTCGAGGAACGCGTCTTTCACCTACTCCAATCTGGAGAAGCTACCTTTTGCCAACCGGGACCCCCGATTGGAATTTTGCTCGACTTCAAAGAACCTGGATCTCAAGACGTCCGATCCTCGACCCATCCCTACTTATGTCTGCGATCCCTGCTCAGCAAAGTCTTCTGCTCGGTCCCCCGGACCAAGACTTCGTGCTCGGCCTTCGAGAACCTGGATCTCGAGATGTCCAATCCTCGACCCGTCTCTACTTCTGTCCGCGATTCCCGCTCAGCAAAGTCTTCGATGCCCAATCCCCGACCAGGACTTCTTGCCCAATTCCCCGAACTAGGACTTCGTGCTCAACCCTGCAGGTCAAGACTTCTTGCCTAGCTTCACTCTCCAGGATTTCATACCTCGTTAAGGACTTCTTTGCTAGTCATCTTAATCTTGACTAGACTTTTTTCTGCCAAATATCAAGTCCTATTTGGCTTAGTCCAAATAAGTATAATCTCTCTGCCAAACATCAAGTCCTGTTTAGCTTAATCCTTTGGTCAACTGACCAACCGTGGGTTCTCATAACTCTGCCAAACATTAGGTCATGTTTGGCTGACCCTTTGGTCAAACTGATCAAACCTGGGTTCACCCTACCAAACATCAGGCCCTGTTTGGTTTAACCCTTGATCACTTTGACCAGACCTTGGTATATTGTCAAACATCGAAACACCAGAGGTTGTCTGTTCATGTCTCATGCTTTTTGCACAAACAGTATTACCTTCATAGGCGCCTTGTGTTAGTGATATGAGAGAAGTGTCCTAAGGCAATCGCCTTATGATTGTAAAACATTTATTTTAATAAATGATAATTCACTATTTAAGTATACATGCTTATGTATTTGATTGGGATCTTAAACTCATCTACTGAATGTCCGCAATACAACTCACAGCATAAGAAAATTTGTGATGGGATCACAACTAGTGATTATCTCAAAATGTGCAAATGTGAAGTATTGAAAATATCCCTAGTCGATGAATTGATAAATACAGACACTATCAATTCTGTTGAGACTAGCATGGGTTATTCTCTAATCAGCTGATTCTCACTGGCTGGTGACATTGGGATGTCCGGAGATAAACATGGATGCTAGTTAAGGGAACTAGTTCATTGGAGTGACTAGCTGTAAGACTTCATATGGAATCTATCTATAGAAATGTCAATGAAGTTCTTACTGCGGCTTAAGTGCGATGTTCCTTTGACTTGCGGTGTTCAAGTCATCTTGGTCATGGAGACTTATACTTTAACATCTTAAGCAAGCATCTCCAAGGAGGTGTGGACCCAGGATGATTGGTTATAAGCCGAAGTGCCCGAAGATGTTTGAACAGCCTACAAAGGATTCACCACTCCTTGCGAGGAGATGTATACCCAGGCCTATCGTCAGATTGTTACTCAAAACCTCTGGCCAGAGTATATCATGTTTGGAGTACGAATCTCTTAAATACATGAGAGTAATTAGAAATCCAAAGGACGAGAAAGACATTACTTGGGCTAGGTGTGACATAGTCAGCCTAGTGGGGACTGACACAAATAGACCGTGTCCTAAACCAAGTGAGTATAAGATGGTGAAGGGAATGAGGCACAATTCATTAGAGCTGCTGAAGGGTTTCAGAATAATTTCTTCTGAGGTCAAACCGTTGATCTTTTGATTAATTGGGGATCATGATGTACTACTAGGTGCCACTCATGATCGTTCTATAATTTGTTGATTATAGACGGCCAACATAAATCAAAAGCCTATTTAGTCACACGCACTACGAGTAATCCGAGGGATTTAAAACGAGTTAAAAATTGAATTTTTCGATCAAGAGAAATAAGTCGAATCTGAGTTAATCAGAGGCGCAATGGAAGCTAAAAATGGCTAAGTCTTTTGAAGGCTTTTTGGGCGAATTAAATGAGTTTAATTCGCATTGGTTCGGCTCGGTTTGGGCTGGCCAAAGAGGGTGCCAACCCTCCTTGGTTGGCCGACCACTTATTGGGGAGAAAACCAATTAATTTTGGTTAATTAATAAAGTAAATCTAGCGCGATTTATTTTATAAATTAAGGATAAATAAATTTGTATAAAGAAATTTATATAAATAAATTTATAGAAATTTATTCGTTTTATGGAAGTTAAAATAATCCATGAATTGGTTTATTTTAATTTTATAAAATTAATTATGAATTGATTTTTCCATAATAAGAAAGATTATAAATTTCTTATAAAATTTATTCCATAATAAAAGGAGAGATTAATTAGTTTTATTATAAAGTTAGTTATAATAAAACTTTGTTTAAACAGAATAATTCATAAGAGAATTTATAGGATAAATTTCTTATGATAATTAATTAGTTTTATTATAAAGTTAGTTATAATAAAATTCATAAGAGAATTTATAGGATAAATTTCTTATGATAACTAATTAGTTTTATTATAAAGTTACTTATAATAAAACTTGGTTTAAACGGAATAATTCATAAGAGAATTTATAGGATAAATTTCTTATGATAATTAATTAGTTTTATTATAAAGTTAGTTATAATAAAATTCATAAGAGAATTTATAGGATAAATTTCTTATGATAACTAATTAGTTTTATTATAAAGTTAGTTATAATAAAACTTGGTTTAAACGGAATAATTCATAAGAGAATTTATAGGATAAATTTCTTATGATAACTAATTCCGTTAATTCTGTTAATTCGGTTAAGGGGAGACTTGGCAAGGGAGAAGCAACTATATAAGGAACCATAGGCAAGCCTTGGATTCCTAAGATTTGGATAATCGAAATAGAGCTCTCCCTCTCTCTCTTCTCTTCTCTCCTCCTTCCCCCTCCCTTCCATTAGGGCCGGCGGCCACCCTAGCTCCATTAGGGCTGGCGCCCAACCTACACCAAGGCAAGGTGTTGCCGTGAGCTTCAAGGAGAAGAAGAAACCAACCAAGAAGAAGAAGAAGCGGATTACATCTCCCTCTCTCTCGGAATTCGATTCCGTTACTTCGTTGGTTAGTTTCCTTTTCTTCTCTTGATCTTCTTAGTTGTGCCTTCCGAGGATCTAGTAGTTCTCGTCGGCACAAAACTCGTGACTTTGCGAAGTCATCCCGAAGAGAACTCGGCGTGGAAGCGAATAGAGGCGGAGCTTCCAAGGGACGCTACGGTTGGATCTCGTCCCTTACTTCGAGTTACGAGAGGTATAATGTAAATTAGTTTACTTTTCCGCAAAGTTTTATTTTATGATTATATCAACACACCATAAGATTGCATGCTAGATACGATGTTAAAATAATTTAGGAAATTATTTTATGCAAATTCTTCCGCTGCACGTAAAAATTTAAAATTTTACGAACTCGTATCCTTGTCGACATGCACCCGATCCCAACAGTGGTATCAGAGCCGGTTAGTGTTCGACTTAATCATATAATTGTTTTGTGGAAAACTTTGTCATGATCTCAATTTCGAAAAAAATTTCAATTATGGAAACTTTCAAATTATAATAAATTTTAGATTTAGGAATTTCAAAGTTTGGAAATCCTCATGAAATTTCGCAAACGTTTGAAATTTTCTAATTTCTGAAATTTTATAATAATTGTGAAAACTTCCCATCTTTGGAAACTTTCCAATTTTGGAAAATTTTTCTATTTTAGAAATTTTCCAATTTTGGAAATATGTAAGTTTCCTTTGTACCAGAAACTTACAATTATTCTGAAAACCTATTTTTGAAATCTCGCAATTTTGGGCACTTTCTTTTAAGAAAGTCTAGACAAATTCATGGACAGTTAATTGACAATTAAATTTGAATTGGTTTTTAAATTGACAACAAAATTCTTTATTTTGGATTGAGCCTCGGGGAGCCGTCCAATTTAAAGTTAGTTGTTGTAATTTAATTTCCCAATTTTAATTGAAATTGTCATGTTTGATTTGGATTGAGCCTCGGGGAGCCGTCCAATTGGATTTACAACACATTACTTTTCTTTGGGTATCTGAGCCTCGGGGAGCCACCCTTAGAAAACAATTTGTTGTAATTAATTAAATCCATGAATAAAATATGTTTTAAGAGGTGATGCTCTTACATATTGTTGTCTCCAAAATTAATTAGGAAAATGGTTTCCTATAGAGTTTCTTAAATGAGATTTTCATGAAAATAATATGTAGTTGAATTAAGGGATTTATCTCTTAATTTAATAAGATTTGATTTAGAGAAATCAAAGTCTTTAACAGATTATTTTCGAAATTAATTATGACAATTTAGGAAATTGTTTCCCAAAACAATTCCTTTAATTAAGTATGAAATGGAATTAGGAAATCCGGTTCCTAATTCAATTAATGAGACTTGATAACTTAAGTCACATACATACTTAATTAAGGAAATCGTTAGTCATGACATTATTCTATGTCATGAATGTGCTTAGAAAAGAAAGGATGAGACCCAAAACCCCTTACAAAATATTAAGGCCAACACCTTCCATTAATATGGTTAGAATCGGAGTTTTGTTTCTCGTTTGGGTTGATGGACACATCCATGCCCGACTTGAACCTCAACATGTTCAAACCATGGAATTAGTTTATGAATAATATAGTTGGAGTCAGAGGTCAATCATTAGTTTTGGTTGTTGGACACATCCAAGCCTGACTAAGCGGTTGAATGAGCTCCAACCATATTAAAACTATTTCTTGATTAATGGGTCAGCCTTAAGCTTGGAGCATCGATTTGTTGTGCCACAGCCAAGGTCGATGTAAAGAGAGGTGCAGTTGGGTGCTATGTATATTGTTACATACTTGTTAATGAGTTAACAACCCAATGATTTATGCAAACATTCAATTAGTTGATAGCATAAAGTGATAGTTACATATATGTGATGTGTAATCGGTATAATTACCTACCTTCATAGCTAAGAAAAACTTGATGGCCACAGTCATGGTTGTTCTTATCTATGGTTGGATGTCAACCTATTTGGAGATGTTCCTACGATCTCCCGAATTGATAATAAGGGTGACTCAATTCGTAAAATAAATAGGATTTAATTTATGTATATTGATACATTCTTTAATCATTCTTCTCACATAAGCTCAATTTGTATTTCTAGGTTAATCACTCGATCATGTCTTCTCTAAACTTGCGCTCCATTTTGGATACCAATAAACTAACTAGGCCGAACTTCATGGACTGGCTTCGAAATCTAAGGATAGTCCTTAAGGCAGAGAAGCTTGCTTATGTCCTTGAAAATTAACTTCCCAACCGTCCTCCTGAAAATGCAACTCTAGACCAGTTTCCTGAGTTGCTCAACCTGCTGAAGACTGTAGAGCCTTCTGTGAAGCAGGTTCAAGAGACGGTACTATTAGTTGGTTCCTCGAAGAAAGGTTCTAAGAGGAAGGCCAAAGAACAAAATAAAGGAAAGAAGAAAAAGGCCAAAAAGACTGAAAATATCCTAAAAGGTACTTGCCATCACTGTGGCAAGGAGGGTCACTGGCGAAGAAACTGCAAGGTTTATCTTGAGCCCTTGAAAGAGAAGGCATCCGATGCCCCATCCTCTTCAAGTATCTTCGTTATTGAATGTCACTCTATTTCCTCAAACACATGGGTACTTGATACTGGGTGTAGCTCACATATATGTAATGACATACTAGGGCTAAGGAATAGAAGAAGACTCGTCAAGGGAGAAGCGAATTTGCGAGTTGGAAACGGAGCAAAGATTGCTGCTGTTGCCATCGGAACATATTTGCTAAAGCTCCCACAGGACGTGTCTTAGAATTGGATAATTGTTATTTTGTTCCTTCGTTAATAAAGAACATTGTATCTATTTCATGTTTGAATGAAAAGGGTTATCATTTAACATTTAGTAACAATTGTTGTTACATAACTTTAAATGGCGTTCTTTATGGGAATGGAACTTTGTGCAATGGTATCTACACGTTAGATTTATCCAGTGACGTTTTCAATATCGAAGTTAGCAACAAACGTGCTCGAATAGATAATCGAATAGACTCCTACACTTGGCATTGCCGTCTTGGCCATGTAAGTAAGAAACGCATGACCGAATTACACCAATGTGGAATTTTGGAATCATTTGAACCCGATTCATTTGATACATGCGAATCATGCTTAAAAGACAAGATGACCAAATTACCCTTTTCCGGAAAAGGTAATCCAGTGGGAGAATTGCTTGGTCTAATACATACTGATGTATGTGGACCAATGTCAACTCTTGCACAAGGAGGCTATAGCTACTTCATCACCTTTATCGATGATCACTCACGATTCGGGTACGTGTTCTTGATGAAACACAAATCTGAAGCCTTTGAGAAATTCAAAGAGTTCAGAAATGAAGTAGAGAAACAGCTTGGCAAAAGTATTAAAATACTTCGATCCGATCGGGGTGGTGATTACTTAAGTTAAGAGTTTCAAGATTATCTTAGGGACAATGAGATATTATCCCAATAGACTCCGCCGTATACACCACAGCATAATGGTGTATCTGAGAGGCGCAACCGAACCTTGATGGTCATGGTTAGGTCGATGATGAATCATGCAACTCTTCCAAAATCCTTTTGGGGCTATGCACTAAAGACAGCTGTTTACTTGCTAAACAGAGTCCCGACCAAGGTAGTCTCAACTACTCCATATGAGATATGGAATAGTAAGAAACCCCACTTAACTCACCTTAAGATATGGGGTTGTCCTGC
>JAGFNQ010000964.1:334816-354968 GCA_024364735.1 Boesenbergia rotunda | reverse complement strand
GTATGATAGGAAGTCTACTGTACCTTACAGCCAGCAGACCTGATATACTTTTTTCAGTAGGAATGTGCGCTAGGTACCAAACCTGTGCTAAGGAAACTCACTTAGCAGCCCTAAAACGAATTTTAAGATACATTAAGGGCACCCTAAATGTAGGGATATGGTACCCTAGGACTTCATCCTTTAAGTTGTCAGGATACTCTGATTCTGACTATGCTGGTTGTAAATTAGATAGAAAAAGTACAAGTGGAAGCTGCCAACTCTTAGGAAACAGCTTAGTAAGTTGGTGCAGTAGAAAGCAACACTGTGTTGCGTTATCCACAACTGAAGCTGAATATGTAGCCCTAGGAGAATGTGTAGCTCAACTCTTATGGATGATGCACACTCTTAAGGACTTTCAGCTAGACTACAATCAGACCCAAGTCAATATTGACAATATTAGCTCAATTAACTTAACCAAAAACCCAATTCAACATTCTAGAACCAAACACATAGAAGTAAAACATCACTTTGTAAGAGATCACGTAGCTAGGGGTGAAATAGTCCTTAAGCATGTAGACTCCAAGTCCAACCTAGCTGACATATTCACTAAACCCCTACCTGAATCTGAGATTAGCTCACTAAGAAGGCAGTTAGGGTTGTGCTTAGTAGAATAGAATCATTTGTTTTTTTTGTTTAAAATGTTTCAAATTGATATTAAAATGGTGTTTATTTAAAAAAAAAAGGTTTTTCTAACTTAATCTTAAAAAGTTTTACTCTGGTTTTAAAATTTTTTCTTGACTTAGTTTTATTTCAAAAACTACCCCCTTCAAAACTAGGGTTTTCTTCGAAATGGACTTAGCCTAGGCTCTAACCCTAGAATTGCATGCACCTATAGATCTAGAAGCCAGCATCTCACAAGCACCTTAGGGTACCTTGAGTGATAACCTAGAAAGAGTTGAGATGCTTATGTCTTTGCCTCAATTCAAGATGCCTTAAGTTAGTGCATCGGCAGTAATTGGGGCACTAAATGAACAGCAATCAGGTTAAGTGTCAAGTTTAGACAATCTAACTTGAACAATGCACTTAACTTGACTAACCCTAGCGAAAACTACTGTTTATAACAGTTAGTAAGTAGCTAATTGGGTTAGACAGGTCCTTAAAAGATTTAACCAGACTTAGGTCCTAGTTTGTTTCAGTACAGTAAATGCTTTATTTAATTATTGCAAATATTTCTTCTGCATTTTTTTTGATATATGTCAAAGGGGGAGAGGTGGAAAGGAAAGAGGGAACCCAAAAAGTTTTTTTCAAATGTTTCCTTTATTCAAAAAAAAAGTTTTTTTTCAAATGTTTTCCTTTATTCAAAAAGTTTAACCTCAAAGTTAGAAATTCAAAGCTCAAATTTATCCTGTAAAAATTTCTAACTCTGAATTATTTCTAAGCTTAAAGCTTAATTTTTTGCTTAAAATTTCTAACTCTGAAGTGTTATAATTTTTGCTCAAAATTATTCTTTGAAAATTTTCTAAGTCTGAAATTTTTCCAAAACTGAAATTCTAAGTCTGAAGTTTTACCAAAACTGAAAACTTTCCGAAGTCTGAAATGTTTCTAAAACTGAAAATTTGTCTAAAGTTTTCTAAGCCTTCCAAACTTAGAACATCTTTTCAAAAACTTAGCAAATTTCCTAACTTATTATCAAAATAAAAAATCTTCTAAGTACTTAACTCACATCACCTATTTTGAAAAACCTAGGGGGAGATTTCTTCCAGGGGAGGGAATCTAACTTAGGATTTCATTTTAGCATTTTTTTTCCTTAACTTTTTGAACTAGGTTGCCATATATCAAAAAGGGGGAGATTGTTGGTGCAGAATGCACCCAAGTCAAACCTGTGTTTTGATATTGGCAAAATGGTTCAAAAGTTAAGGGTCAGTTGTTGTCTAACAAGTTTCTTGAGTGTACAGGAAAAGCCCTAGCAAAGGAATGCTAGGCACTGGCGAAGGACTGCCAGACAGGAAAAGCCCTAGCAAAGGACTGCTAGGCTCTGGCGAAGGACTGCCAGAATGGACAAACCCTAGCGAAGGAATGCTAGGCACTGGCGAAGGGCTGCCAAAAGAAAAGACCTAGCGAAGGGCTGCTAGGCACCAAGCGAAGGGCAGCTTGGCAACTCAAGACCTGGCGAAGGACTGCCGGGCAAAAGTCCAACTGGAGGAGCCGGTTGGCACCAGGTAAATTCTCCCGAGAGGAGTAGGTGAGGACGTATTCCCCTTGAGGGAACATTAGGCGTCGGTTCGACCTAGGGCTCCATTTTGAAGAAAAAAGTCAGAACCAAGACAGCTAAGGCTGTATAAACTAACATAATATTTGCTGTTTTGGACTAACCCTGGATGCAGGACCGAAGGACTGTGTATCTGCAGCTCAGAGAGCCTCAAAGGAGTGAGGCAGTAGCTGGGCAGGGCGCCCCGAAGTTTCCGGGCGCCCCCAGATTCAACCCAAGTCAGCAGACCAAGAAAAAGCTCCGACAGCAGCATTTCGGGGCGCCCCGGTTGTTCCGGGCGCCCCGCGCGCTCCGGGCGCCCCGCGTGTCGCGGGCGCCCCCAGTGCCATGCCGACTATCAGCTGCCCTCGCGAAGCCAAAGGATGAGGCTTTGACCGGTCAACCCGGGCGCCCCGCGCGCTCGGGGCGCCCCGGTCAAAGCTGATCCCGAAGATGAAGAGATCAGCCTTGACCGAAGCGATCACCGGATCGGAAGCCACGTGGGGGGCGCCCCCGTCGACCAGGGCGCCCCCAGGCCCTATATAAAGGGCCCTCGACCTCCTTCTTCACATGATCAATTGCTTCGACACTTCTGCGCTCTTCTGCTTCCACGACACTCTCCAGAAATCTTCCAACTCAAGCTGACGACGTCCCGCTGCTCCGAAACTTCGATCTACACCGGACGTCGGTAACGAAGAGCTGCATTTAAAGTTTACTAAACTGTTCTTGTTATAATCTGTCTTCTAAACTTTTACGAACTTATAGAATTGCCCGCAGAAAACGGTCAACGAACGTGGGCCTTGGAGTAGGAGTCGACCCAGGCTCCGAACCAAGTAAACCGACTGTGTTTGCATTGTTCTGTTTTTCTTTTATTTCCGCTGCACACCCGCTCTTTTTAAATCTGAACGATTTGCGACATTCACCCCCCCTCTATCGCATCTCTCGATCCAACAGAAGAACCGGGTCTTACAAGAGGTTGCACTAAGCATGCTCAATGAATACTCCTTACCGGGTTACTTATGGGCTGAAGTTGTAAACACAGCTTGCTACGTGCAAAACCGAGTCCTCATACATAGATTTCTAGGGAAGACTCCTCATGAACTTTGGTTTGGAAAACCACCTACAGTTAAACATCTTAGGGTGTTTGGTTGTAAATTGTTTATTCTAAACACCAAGGACCATCTTGGAAAGTTCACAGCAAAAGCTGATGAAGGGATACTGGTCGGGTACTCTCGAGTCAGCAAAGCTTACCGAGTCTACAACAAGAAATCTAGATTGGTTGAAGAATCTTCTGATGTTGTTTTTGAGGAAATTCCAAAAGTAAATGATCAATCAGAAGATGTAGAAGGAGTTCAATTCGAACTTAGGAAACTAAGTTTGGATGGAGGTCCAAGTGTTGTAGATGGTGGTAATGAGTCTGATGACGGTGAGCCTAGACAACCCATAGATCAGCCAGATCCTGAGGCTGAGCCTGTGTCTAGTGACACCATCCAAGAAGCACCACCAACACCAAGATAGACTAGATTAGCCTCTAGTCATCCCAAGACCAATGTTGGAGACATCCATCATGGGGTTAGAACTATATCATTCTTTAGGAATGAGGCTAATGAAGTTGCCCTAATTTCCGAAATTGAACCTAGAAAAATTGACGAGGCATTAAATGATCCAGATTGGATCATTGCCATGCAAGATGAACTAGGTCAATTCGAAAGAAGTCAAGTTTGCGACTTAGTCCCTAGACCTAAGAAGACCACCATTATTGGAACCAAATGGGTCTTCAAAAATAAATTGAACCATAAGGGAGAAATCGTAAGGAACAAGGCACGCTTAGTAGCCAAGGGCTACAGTCAAGTTGAAGGCCTTGATTACGATGAGACCTATGCTCCCGTGGCACGATTAGAATCCATCCGATTGATGCTTGCATTTGCAGCACATCGTGGTTTCAAACTTTATCAAATGGATGTCAAATCGGCCTTTCTAAATAGTTTAATACGAGAAGAGGTTTATGTCGAACAGCCTCCGGGGTTTGAGAGTACCGAATTTCCAAACTACGTGTTCAAGCTCAAGAAGGCGCTCTACGACCTTAACAAGCACCCTGAGCTTGGTATGAGCGGTTGTCGACATTTCTAATTGAAAAAAGCTTTGTGAGAGGCCAAACATACCCTACACTATTTCTACGGAGAGATGGTGACAATATATTTGTAGCCCAAGTATATGTCGATGACATAATTTGTGGCTCAAACAATAAGGGCTATTTGAATGAATTTATTGGCCACATGGAGAGTGAATTTGAGATGAGTCTAGTGGGAGAGTTGACTTTCTTCCTTGGACTCGAAATCAAGCAAACTCGAGACGGGATCCATGTGCACCAATCGATGTACACTCAAGAGATGCTCCGAAAATTTAACATGAGTGATTCTGAAGAGGTAACCACTCCCATGGCTACAAACACACGGTTAGACAATGATGAGAGTGGTAAGCCTGTTGACTTAACTCAATATCGGAGAATGATAGGTAGTTTGCTATACCTCACACCTAGTCGACCTGATATACTTTTTGCTGTGGGTATGTGCGCTAGGTATCATGTTTGTGCCAAGGAATCTTATTTAATTGCTGTTAAGAGAATTTTGAGATACCTTAAGGGCACAATTGGAGTTAGTCTTTGGTACCCCCGTACAGAATTGTTTGACCTAATTGGCTACACCGATTCCGACTATGTTGGGTGCAAGTTGGATCGGAAGAGAACGAGTGGGGGTTGCCAATTTTTAGGATCATCACTAGTTAGTTGGTCAAGTCGGAAGCAACATTGTGTTGCTCTCTCCATGACTGAGGCAGAATATATCGCCATGGGAGAGAGTGTATCACAATTGTTGTGGATGATTCATACACTAGAGGACTATGGATTAAGCTACAAGGGTGTGCAAGTGTTATGTGACAACATAAGCACGATAAACCTAACAAAGAATCCAGTCCACCATTCAAGGGCCAAGCATATTGAAGTGCGTCATCACTTCATTAGAGATCATGTTGCTAGAGGAGATATTGTACTCTCAAATGTAGAGTCCAAATCGAACCTAGCGGACATTTTCACTAAACCACTCCCCGAGAATGAGTTTAGTTTCCTATGAAGGGAATTGGGAATATGTCGTGCTTCATAGGATTGAAAAGCATTAAAAACCCTTCATGATCAATTTGAATTCTTGGGAACAATTTTTGGGCAACTTGGGGACATCTCACACAAACTATAAGGTTTAACAAAATGTTTTTGTTTGCTAGAAATGGGGTGAGATGCTAGGATCAACCTAATTACTCAAAATGTTCATGCATCCCTTGAGGAATTAGGTTGACGAGATAATGATCATTAAGTTGACCAAGTATGGGGAAAACCAATGCATAACATATTTGTATTTGGCTCCATGATCATACTTGGACATTCCAATCAAGGAAACTTGATTGGAGACTTATTTTGATACAAACTTGGTTAAACATTGAATGAATGTTTGTGATTGAATTTGACTTCACTTGGGTGGAGCAAATTATTTTGTTAAATCCATAAGGACCTTTGATCCTTGTTCAGGATCAATTATAGTCAAGGGAACATCTCCAAGATCGAAAATCTTCCATCTGATCACATTGGAGTTCGAAAGGAAGTCTAAAACTGAAGTTTCAGACTCGTTTCAGGAAATTTCTGATACCTGATCAGTCCATCGACCGATCAGACATAGGGCTGATCGGTCCACAGACCGATCAGGAGTCAGTTTGATCAGTCTGATTGACCGATCAAGCTAAGTTTGTAAAACCCACTGAAATCTCACTGTGTTGGCCTGGATCGATCCCCAGATCGATCTGGCCCCCTGTGGTGATCGGTCCACCAACCGATCAGGAGGGTCACAGAAAATCTCACGAACCTAGTGTTCGCTCCCTAATCGATCAGCAGATCAATCAGGGGCTTGCCTGATCGATCGCCCGACCGATCAGGACCAAGCCAGACCGATCAGGCTGGAGCCTGATCGGTCTGGGAGCTCCCAGATCGAACGGTGATCCGTTCGATCAGCATTAAATTCTGGTTGGTGGATCGGTCCACCAACCTATTAACTCCCTCTTTCCCTTACTTCCAAGCCCTAGCGCCGAAACCCCTCATCCTCTTCCTGCGCGTGAGTTCCTCTTCTCCCTGTGCGTGTGAGTTCTTCTTCCTGCTGTTGGTGTTTTCAGCAACTCCTAGCTGCGAGCTCGTGTTCCTGCAACTCCTTGCGCCGTGATCTGGTTTTCTCTACGCAACTTCTAGGAGAGTTCTGGTATCTTGCAAGTTCTTTTCTTCATCAAGACTGTCAAAACCCTCTTCAGTCCATCGACATGGCACCTAAGTAAGTTCTGTGTGGCTTTTCATCTTGTTGATTACTTCAAATATCATAATAGTTGGTGAACTAACCTTGATGTTTGATTCCGGGGCTTATTTTGGTGTGTGTCGTGTGTGCCTTACCCATATGATCAAACCTTTCTGTCATTTGATTATTGATCAAATCTTACCTTACATGATCAAACTCTTGTGTTCACTTCACTGATCAATCCCCTAATTACACCGTGATCTTGATTTTGATCAATGTCTCTGTGGTGGACCTCATATTGATCCATTCAATTTGGTGCCGTGACCCAATGATTCCACCCTTTAGAAAATCCTCCAAAGGCAAAGAACCCGTTGAGGGAAGCTCGAAGGGCAAAGGCCCTTCGTCTTCTGCATCCTCCCATAGGCCTCCACCTCCCTGTGATCCACGGTTTCCCAATGGTCACTTCGAATTGTTCTTTCACAATCACACCTTCAAACTCCTACCTTGTAGAACTGTAGACCGAGCGTTTGTTTACGAACACTGTCCCTCAGTACGACAGGTCATTGAGTTCTACGAGCTAGGATCCATTCTCTTTCTTGAGCGGCCAATCAATTTTGATTTAGTCTCCGAATTTTATAACAACATGATCAGTGGAGCGGGTACGGGGTATAGGACCCGGGTTGCCAGTATCACCCTCAATTTTGATTTATCAGCCTTCACTGCCTTTTTAGATTGTCGTCGTTCAGATAATGACTTTCCGCTTTACCCTTTTCTTCCAAATCCTTTACCAGTTCCCTTCGATGGAGTCACTCCTGACTCTATCCACAAGTATTTTTTGGGCCATCCCAGGCCAGGGGGTCCCGGTGAGCCTGCCGGTGATTTTCCCACATTTGCCGCTCTCAGTCTTTCCCCCGCTGATTATGTCCTATTTAAAATTATCACTAACTGTCTGATACCTATTACTTCAAAGCCCCTAGCCGAGATTCACCCATACCACTGCTTGATGCTCTACGGGATGCATCAGCGGTTAGACTTTGACATAGTAACGACCATCTACTTCTCTATCATCACCTACAGTCAGATGGACGGTCAGACAGTTTACATGCTATTTGGACATATCATTACTGCCTGGCTTCATTCTGTCGGTATCGACGTGTCACAGGGCAGGATCGTGCCGATGGTTCGGCAGGACTGCCGACTTGGCCAACGTGCGTTGGCCCAGTCTGGCATTATCGTCGACCACAGGGGCTGAGGTGGAAGGATAGGAGAGGTGTGGGGGAGTTACCTAGGGCCGCCCATTTTCAGATACCCGCTGCTCCGGCCTTTCATCAGGAGTCGCCTGCTGCTGCAGAGGGCCACTATGAGCCAGATCCCGATCTCCTCTGGCAGGTTGCGGAGCTGGAGCAGACGATGCAGCGCGAGTTTCATGTCTCCGAGCTCTGGCGACAGGAGGCCCGGTCGGATTTTCGCTCTTTCGATCGCAGACTACTGGCGATAGAGTCCGATGTCTCTGGGATTCGGTCCCAGCAGCAGACCTGGTACGAGGAGTGGCGCCAGCATACGTTTCCTGGAGCTGCGCCATCCAGCAGCACTGCACCAGGGAGCTACATATCTATTGATGATACATCTGACGACGACGCTGCTGAGGATTGATTTGATTGTTCTCTGATCTTGTTTTTCTGTTTGGTGATTTGACTATTTTGCATATTATGACTTGGTGATGTAGTTGACTATACTTTGATGCATTGATATGCATCTAACTATTTGTCTGTTTTGGTGTTGGTTGTACTTGACTTTGCTTTGATGCAGTGCTATGCATCTAACTTTATGACTGATTCCATGTATACCTTGCTACTCCATGCTTATTGCTAGTTCATGTTTTATTGCTATTCCGTGTTCATATGATGCATGTGATTGCTATATTCTGCTTTATCTTTATCATATGGTTTCATATGCTTTCAAAATTCAATTCTGTCCTTTGTTGTTTTGGGAGAACCCTAGGTTTGAGGGGGAGAGAATTTAAACTTAACAACCCGTCTACACCCTTTTCGGTGTTTGACAAAGGGGGAGAGTTGGTGAGTTAAGTTTGGGATAATGACGAGCTTATCTAGTGTAGGGGGAGGATCCTGATTCTCCTACGATAGTGAAATTTGAGACTATTGATTTCAAATCCCTAAACTTAAAATCTGGTTGTCAAACAACAAAAAGGGGGAGATTGTTGATGCAGTCTAACCCTGATTGTTGTTTTGGTGTTGACACAGATTTTAGTTTAGGTTAATGAGATGATTGAGATTAAGTCCTGGTCGGGGACTAGGTGAAGTGGAAAAGACCTAGTGGGACTAGGCATACCTAGTGAGAAGCTAGGTTGGATGAAATCCTGGCTTGGAGGGCCAGGTCCTAGCTTGAGAAGCTAGGTTGGATGAAATCCTGGCTTGGAGGGTCAGGTCCTAGCTTGGAGAGCTAGGTTGGATGAAACCCTGCTTGGAGGGCCAGGTCCTAGCTTGGAGGTCTAGGTTGATGAAACCCTGGCTTGGAGGGCCAGGTCCTAGCTTGGAGGGCTAGGTTGATGAAACCCTGGCTTGGAGGGCAGGTCCTAGCTTGGGAAGCTAGGTGATTGAAATCCTGGTGAGTGAAGCCAGGTCCTAGCTTGGAGGGCTAGGTTGAAGTCCCGGTGAGTGAAACTGGGCATGGAGTCTTGGTCCGAGGGACTGAGCACGAGTCAGGGGAGGCTGGGAGCCAGTTCTCTTGACTTAGAGTGGGTTTGGCCTTGCCTGGATCGGTCTGGTGACCGATCAGGGAAGTTGCACGGAGTTCCCTCGTGGATCGGTCTGGTGACCGATCCAGCGATGTCTGATCGGTCTGGTGACCGATCAGGGAGCATATAGTGACTTTGGCAAACCTACTGTTCGGCTCCTGATCGGTCTGGTGACCGATCAGGGAGCTTACAGTGACTTTGGGAACCTTACTGCTCGGCTCCTGATCGGTCTGGTGACCGATCAGGGATACTATTCAGATCGTTCTGGTGAACGATCAATTGTCGCAGGTTTCTCACTATAACCGATCAGGCTGGAGCCTGATCGGTCAGGAAGTGTCCTGATCGGTCCCCAGACCATCAGGCCACAACCTGATCGGTCTGGTGACTGATCAGGGGTGTGGCAGAAAGAAGCTGGAGGAAACCCGGCTGGTGCTGGATCGGTCTGGTGACCGATCACCAGAAAGTCACGATTTCGGGTTTCTCACTGGGGAGCCTGATCGGTCTGAACCCATCCTGATCGGTCTGGTGACCGATCAGGAGTCCCTCTGATCGGTCCGGTGACCGATCAGGAGTCCCTCTGATCGGTCCGATGACCGATCAGGAGCTGGCAGCTTTAATTCAAAAATGCTGTCAGAGTTCTGATTGCGTTCTGTTTCTCTTCTGATCACCACTGATATGTTCTGATGTTTTGATCTTCTGTTGATTTGCTATTCTAATGAGCTGCTAAGTGTGCAGATGAATCAGGTTTACACAAGGAGAGTCAAACAGAGGCTTTTGCTACATCAGGTTTGGCAGGGATCCATCTAAGGTTGCAACGGATGCTGGCGCTGTAGGAGCTGCTGACTGGGGCTCGTCTAAGGGAAGCTCAGGGAGTCCAGAAGAGCTCAGTGGTAGGTGGGCAGTTGCAGTTGAGCAGCTGGGAGCTGTAGAGAGGTGGCTGTGACCTGGCGATCAGTGGGAGAGGCTTAAGGGCTTGATAGCGATGAAGCCTTAGTAGAACACTTGATCACTTCTCTGGTTCTTGCGACAAGCTGCTTCTCCATCTGTTGTGCGCTACTTTGAATCTTGAAGCAATTGAAGCTTACTCTTTGAGTGATCTGTTGATCCACGACTTGAGCACTGAGAAGAAGCAGAGAGCTTGGCGAGTCCATCAGCAAGGCACGAAGAGCAGGGAGTTCTTGGGTGAGGTTTGTGCTGAGTGGAGCTCGGGGAAAGAGTTCTCTTGTGTTTCTTCTGTCCTAAGTGCTTTGTAAGCCTTCTTGTAGTTCTTGTGCTTATTTCCATTATTCTGTTGAACCGGCTGTGGAGAGGTTACTCCACCGAAAAGGAGGTTACATTTGATATCCGAATTTTCGGTGCTTGATTTGCCGACGATCAAGGGATTGCCCACCTCACGGGCATGCCAAGGAGTAGGGGCAAGTTATCCCCGAACCTTGTAAACCCTCCTTATTAGCGTTTTTGGGTTGCTTTTCATTTCTGCAGTTCTACACTGTTTTGCATTTCTTCCGCTGTGCTACTAACCCTTGAAGTGCAGAAATCTGTTAAGTGAAAGCGATTTTTGTGTCTGGCTATATTCACCCCCCTCTCTAGGCAAACCGTGATGAAGAGTCTGATGACGACCAGTATGGTCGAAGGGACACCCGTAAGGGATCATGTCCTAAAGATGATGGCTCACCTCAATGAGATTGAGGTACTGGGAGCACAAATCGACGGGGAATCCCAGGTCGATATTATACTCCAGTCTTTGCCAAGGAGTTTTGAGCAGTTCAGGCTTAACTATAATATGAACCAAAGGGATTATATGTTGGGTGAACTGCTAGGAGAACTCCAGGCGGCAGAGGACCTCTTTCGTCAGAACTCGCATACCTTAGTAACTCAAAGGGTTTCTTCTTCTGTGCCGAATGGAAAGAAGAAGAAGAAACAAGGAGGGTTCAAGAAGGCAACAACATCGCAAGGACCCTAGACTAGCGTGAAGAAGCCGAAAGGCAAGTGCTTCACGTGCAAGCAAACTAGGCACTAGAAGGTGAACTATCCCCGTCGGCAGGACAAAGGTATTTCATCAGCCTTAGTCGTTGAAACATGCTTAGCGGTGCTATCTACTAGTACCTGGTGAGTAGATACGGGAGCCACTGACCATGTCTACAATACTTTGTAGGGGTTCTAGGAAACCCGACGGCTAGCGGATGAAGAAATCGTGGTCTACATAGGCGATGCTACAAAGGTGGCAGCGGTTACAGTGGGAGTTTTCTATTTATCATTTGAGAGAAATAAAGTATTAGTTCTTAGAGATTGTCTTTTTGTACCCTCATTTAGAAAGAATCTAATTTCGGTTTCTAAGTTAATAAAGGATGGATATTCTGTTGCTTTTAATAATAAAGTTGTTATTAAAAGAAATAGAGAGATTATCTGTTCAGGTACAATGGTCGGCAATCTGTATACTCTAGAACCAATGACTCGCACGATGTAATCTAAAATAAATAACTCATCATCTAACTTGCATAAGAGAAAGGAACCTTCTATGATGAATCAAACATACCTTTGGCACCTTAGGCTTGGTCATATTAACCTTAGTAGGATTCAGAGGTTGATAGCCGATGGGCCCCTGGGTTCATTGGTGGTGGAGGATCTCCCGCCCTGTGAGTCTTGCTTGGAAGGTAAGATGACCAAGAGGCCTTTCAAGGCTAAGGGGTATAGGGCCAAAGATGTGTTAGAACTGATTCATTCTAATTTCTGTGGTCCTATGTCAATCTAAGCTAGAGGAGGCTTTGAATACTTCATCACCTTCATTGATGATTATTCAAGGTATCGGTACATTTACCTGATGCGCCGCATGTCTGAATGCTTTGAAAAGTTCAAAGAATTCAAGGCCGATGTGGAGAAACATCGAGGTAAAAGTATCAAGACACTGCGATCAGATCGTGGTGGCGAATACCTCTTTGGAGAGTTTACGAACTACCTATCAGAATCTGGGATTCAGTCTCAGCTAACTGCACCCGATACACCCCAACATAACGGAATTGTAGAAAGAAGGAATATGACTCTTATGGGAATGGTTAGGTCAATGATGAGCTATTCAGACTTACCTGATTCGTTCTGGGGATACGCTCTGGAAACGACAGTGTACATACTGAACTTGGTTCCATCTAAGTTAGTCCCTCATACTCCCACAGAACTGTGGACTGGGCACAAGCCCAGTTTAGGACATGTTCGTATTTGGGGTAGTCCAGCACATGTGCTGAAGGGAGATACTGATATGTTGGAATCTCGCACGGAGGTACGTCTGTTCGTAGGCTATCCTAGAGGAACGAAGGGTGGTCTGTTCTATAGTCCTAAGGAGTAGAAGGTAGTCGTTAGTACGAATGCCAGATTCTTAGAGGAAGACTATGTGATGAACCATAAGCCCAAGAGTAGACTAGTGCTTGAAGAGTTAAGAGGGGACGTTCCGACCTTAGGACCAATTGTACAAGAGGATACACTACAAGTCACTGCACCACGTGTCACTGAGGATACACAGGTGGTGCCTCATCTGTAACAACCCGAAAAATTTTCTTAATATATACTTTAAAATATTGATCATGTCTAGATAATTTTCCGAGGGAAACCTTAGCCTAGAAATCCATGGTTTTTCTCATTTAAATTGAGAAACTAAGTACTTATGGACCTTATATGGGCTTTTTAGTACCATGGTTATTGGTAGATTTTAGGTAAAATTTAATATAAATATAAATGGGTTTTAATGAGGAATATTGGCATGATTATGTGGGAGTTTTAAGGGAATTTTTGAAATAATAAAAAAATAAAAAAAATAAAGTGCATGCACCAAGGATTGAACCTTGGACCTCTTGTACCACCATGCATGCACTAACCAATTCACCTAGCAAGGGAGTGCTATTAAAAGAGGATGAGAAATTGTAGATAAGTGGGAAAGAAGATGAAGAGACACAAGAAAATTGAAGAGATACCATTAAAGAGGTGTTTGCCTCTTTACTCACCATAAAAGGTCATTAAGAAGAGGAAATGCCTAGGCACTTTCGACCAAGAAACCTTTCCCCTTTCTCTCCACCAAACTCTTCTCCTTTTTCCTCATCCTCACTGAAATCCTAGAGCCCCTTGCAGCCCAAAACCGAGCCCCACAAACCGGTTGAAGAAAAGAAGAAGAACAAGAGGAAACACCAAGTTTAAGATGTCTTTTCTTCTCCAAAATTTGGAGATCTTTTGGGAACATAAGCACAAGTGGTAAGACTCTCTCACCTACAACATAATGGCTTTTTATGTGTTTTTTATGATTTTTATGTTGCTTGTGATGTTGGGTGAAAGAAAATGGAAGAAATCCTTGAGGGAAGTTTTGGCCATAAAGGGGTACCCCCTTTTCTATGTCCAAAAACTTAAAGGAAGAGTTCATGAAATTGTTACTACCTTTTTGTAATGAATATATGATGGATACATAGTGTTTGAATGCCCTCCATGATGTAAAGGACTTGGAAGAATTCGGCCAAGTCATGAAATGGATAAATATTGATGCATGAAGTAGGCTATTGTTCTAAGGATTGTTTCCTTGCTATATAAATGTTTTAGGCCATGAAATTTTGTGGAATCTATGCTAAGAGACCGCTGTAACATTCGGCCAAGGGACCTTAAATTATGCCTTAAAACAGATTTTTATAGACCTTCATGAAGTTATGGTTAAATCAAGTGATATGCATGTGATTGGGTGTTTTATTTCATGATGGAAATAATTTATACCTTAGGGTCAGTACCTTATCTAAGTTGTTTGTGTTGGGACCGGTTGCATGTTGACAAGGATACGAGTTCGTAAAATTTTAAATTTTACGTGCAGCGAAAGAATTTGCATAAAATAATTTCCTAAATTATTTTAACTTCGTATCTAGCATGCAACCTTATGGTGTGTTGACATAATCATAAAATAAAACTTTACGGAAAAGTAAACTAATTTACTTTATACCTTTCGTAACTCGAAGAAAGGGACGAGATCCAACCGTAGCGTCCCTTGGAAGCTCCGGCTCTATTCGTGTCCACGCCGAGTTCTCTTCGGGATGACTTCGCAAAGCCACGAGTTTTGTGCCGACGAGAACTACTAGATTCTCTATAGGCACAACAAAGAAGAACAAGAGAATAAATAGGAAACTAACCACCAAGTTAACGGAATCAAAATTCCGAGAAGGAGGGAGATGTGATCCGCTTCTTCTTCTTCTTGTTTGGCTTCTCCTTGGTGATCCTTGCTCACGCCAACCACTTGGAGGGATGAGGGTGCGCCGGCCCTAACTTGGACAAGGGGAGCCGACCCTAATCTTCAAGGAGGGCGCCGGCCCTAAAGGGAAGAGAGGGAGAAGAGAATAAGAGAGAGAGAGGGAGAGAGTTAATCTCTTGATCGCTATTTCGATTAGAACTAAGGGCTTGCCTTTGGTTCCTATATATAGTAGCATCTCCCTTGCCATGTCTCCCTCTTAACGGAATTAGTTATCATAAGAAATTTATCCTATAAATTCTCTTATGAACTATTCCGTTTAAACCAAGTTTTATTATAACTAACTTTATAATAAAACTAATTAGTTATCATAAGAAATTTATCCTATAAATTCTCTTATGAATTATTCCGTTTAAACCAAGTTTTATTATAACTAACTTTATAATAAAACTAATTAGTTATCATAAGAAATTTATCCTATAAATTCTCTTATGAATTTTATTATAACTAACTTTATAATAAAACTAATTAATCTCCCATTTTATTATGGAATAAATTTTATAAGAAATTTATAAACTTTCTTATTATAGAAAAATCAATTCATAATTGATTTTATAAACAATTTCATGGATCATTTTAATTTTCATAAAAAGAATAAATTTCTATAAATTTATTTATATAAATTTCTTTACACAAATTTATTTATCCATAATTTATAAAACAAATCGCACTAGATTTATTTTATTAATTAAACCAATTAAATTGGTTTCTTCCCTTTAATGTGGCTGGGCAACCCAAGGGGTTTGGCACCCTCTTTGGCCGGCCAAACCAAGCCGAACCGATCGCGAATTAAACTCATTTAATTCGCCTAATAAGCCTTCAAAAGACTTAGCCATTTTTAGCTTCCATTGCGCCTCTGATAAATTCAAATTCGTCTTGTTTCTCTTGATTGGAAAATCTAATTTTCAACTCGTTTTAAATCCCTCGGATTACTCATAGTGCGTGTGACTAAATAGGCTTTCGATTTATGTTGGCCGTCTATAATCAACAAATTATAGAACGATCATGAGTGGCACCTAGTAGTACATCATGACCCCCAATTAATCGAAAGATCAACGGTTGACCTCAGAAGTAATTCTGAAACCCTTCGGCAGCTCAAATGAATCGTGCCCCATTCCCTTCACCATCTTATACCCACTTGGTTCAGGACACGGTCTATTTGTGTCAGTCCCCACTAGGCTGACTACGTCACACCTAGCCCAAGTAGTGTCTTTTTCGTCCTTTGGATTTCTAATTACTCTCATGTATTTAAGAGACTCGCACTCTAAACATGATATACTCTGGCCAGAGGTTTTGAGTAACAATCCGACGATAGGCCTGGGTATACATCTCCTCGCAAGGAGTGGTGAATCCTTTGTAGGCTGTTCAAACATCTTCGGGCACTTCGGCTTATACCCAATCATCCTGGGTCCACACCTCCTTGGAGATGCTTGCTTAAGATGTTAAAGTATAAGTCTCCATGACCAAGATGACTTGAACACCGCAAGTCAAAGGAACATCGCACTTAAGCCGCAGTAAGAACTTCATTGACATATCTATATAGATTACCATATGAAGTCTACAGCTAGTCACTCCAATGAACTAGTTCCTAACTAGCATCCATGTTTATCTCCGGACATCCCAATGTCACCAGCCAGTGAGAATCAGCTGATTAGAGAATAACCCATGCTAGTCTCAACAGAATTGATAGTGTCCGTATTTATCAATTCATCGACTAGGGATATTTTCAATACTTCACATTGCACATTTAGAGATAATCACTAGTTGTGATCCCATCACAAATTCTCTTATGCTGTGAGTTGTATTGCGGACATTCAGTAGATGAGTTTAAGATCTCAATCAAATACACAAGCATGTATACTCAAATAGTGAATTATCATTTATTAAAATAAATGTTTACAATCATAAGGCAATTGCCTTAGGACACTTCTCTCATATCACTAACAAACTCCCACTTGGCCTAATGCCAATCGCTACGGTATCCAATACCACAAGCTCTAACATGACCCTCAAACTTGCTCTGAGGCAAGGCCTTTGTTAAAGGATCCGCTAAATTCCTTTCAGTGGGAATTTTCTCAATTTGTATATCATTCCTACTTATAATCTCTCTGATCAGATGATAGCGGCGAAGCACGTGTTTGGATCGCTGATGAGACCTTGGTTCCTTTGCTTGTGCAATAGCTCCATTGTTGTCGCAGTAAACCGGCACTGCATCATCAATGGTTGGAACCACACCAAGTTCGGAGACGAACTTCTTGATCCAGACTGCTTCCTTTGCTGCTTCCGAAGCTGCGATATATTCCGCTTCCGTGGTGGAATCCGCTACGGTGTCTTGTTTGGAACTTTTCCAACTTACTGCGCCTCCATTCAAAGTAAATACGTATCCAGACTGAGATTTGGAGTCATCCTTATCTGTCTGGAAACTGGCATCTGTATACCCACGTATTACCATATCTCCTTCTCCATATATTAGGAACACATCCTTAGTTCTTCTTAAGTACTTAAGGATTGTCTTAACAGCCGCCCAATGATCCATTCCTGGATCCGACTGGTATCTGCTTGTGACGCTCAAAGCATACGATACATCGGGCCTAGTACATAACATAGCATACATGATAGATCCTATCGCGGATGCATAAGGAATCTTATTCATGCAAATCCTCTCGTCTTCTGTGCGCGGACACATAGACTTTGAAAGGTTGATCCCATGCCTGATGGGAAGGTAACCTTTCTTGGATTCCGACATGCTAAACCTTTTTAGCACTCGGTCTATATATGTAGACTGCGAAAGACCAAGCAACCGTTTTGATCTATCTCTATAGATTCTAATCCCAAGGATATAGGTTGCTTCTCCCAGGTCTTTCATGGAGAAAGTTTTGGACAACCAAATTTTAACTGTTGTAAGACTGATATATCGTTTCCTATAAGTAAAATGTCATCGACATATAATACTAGGAATACGACTGCACTCCCACTAACCTTCTTGTACACACAAGGTTCGTCTGGATTTTGTGAGAAATCAAACTTTTTGATTGTCTCATCAAAACGGATGTTCCAGCTCCTAGATGCTTGCTTCAGTCCATATATGGATCGTCGAAGCTTGCATACTTTGGTTTTATCAACCGATGTGAAACCTTCAGGTTGTATCATGTATACATCCTCAAGCAGGTTTCCGTTAAGGAAAGCTGTTTTCACATCCATTTGTCATATCTCATAATCATAATGAGCTGTTATGGCTAGGAGCATCCGAATGGATTTAAGCATAGCTACTGGCGAATAGGTTTCGTCATAATCAATTCCTTGCTTCTGACGATATCCTTTTGCCACTAATCTAGCCTTAAGGTACAACATTACCTTCCATGTCGTTTTCTTCTTGAAAACCCACTTGCACCCTATGGCTTAATCCCTTCAGGTGGGTTAACCAAGTCCCATACTTGGTTTTCGTACATGGAATCCATTTCCGACTTCATGGCCTCAAGCCATTTGTCCCTTTCTGAACTTTTCAGAACATCTTCATAACTGATAGGTTCGTCATCGCTTATGAGTAACACGTCGTTCGATTCACTTACGAGAAATCGTATCTCTCTGGAATATTGCGTGTCCTATCAGATCTACGAAGAGGTGGTGTGTTTTAGGTTCAACTGATAGCTCATCATTATGAGTTATTGGTTGTGGGTCTAGACTAGGTGTCTCTGTAATGTCTATTGGAGTTTCTTGAACTTCATCAAGTTCAATGCCACTCCCACTGTTTTCTTGTAAAAGAAATTCTTTTTCCAGAAATACAGCATGCCTTGAAACAAACACCTTTTGTTCCAAGGGATGATAGAATTGGTAACCCTTCGTTTCCTTAGGGTATCCAATAAATAGACATTTATCAGACTTAGCATCCAATTTGTCTGATACAATCCGCTTCACATAAGCAGGACAACCCATATCTTAAGGTGAGTTAAGTGGGTTTCTTACTATTCCATGTCTCATATGGAGTAGTAGAGACTACCTTGGTCGGGACTCTGTTTAGCAAGTAAACAGCTGTCTTAAGTGCATAGCCCCAAAAGGATTTTGGAAGAGTTGCATGATTCATCATCGACCTAACCATGTCCATCAAGGTTCGGTTGCGCCTCTCAGATACACCATTATGCTGTGGTGTATACGGCGGAGTCCATTGGGAAATATCCCATTGTCCCTAAGATAATCTTGAAACTCTTGACTTAAGTATTCACCACCCCGATCGGATCGAAGTATTTTAATACTTTTGCCAAGCTGTTTCTCTACTTCATTTCTGAACTCTTTGAATTTCTCAAAGGCTTCAGATTTGTGTTTCATCAAGAACACGTACCCGAATCGTGAGTGATCATCGATAAAGGTGATGAAGTAGCTATAGCCTCCTTGTGCAAGAGTTGACATTGGTCCACATACATCAGTATGTATTAGACCAAGCAATTCTCCACTGATTACTTTTCCGGAAAAGGGTAATTTGGTCATCTTGCCTTTTAAGCATGATTCCATGTATCAAATGAACCGGGTTCAAATGATTCAAAATTCCACATCGGTGTAATTCGGTCATGCGTTTCTTACTTACATGGCCAAGACGACAATGCAAGTGTAGGAGTCTATTCGATTATCTATTCGAGCACGTTTGTTGCTAACTTCGATATTGAAAACGTCACTGGATAAATCTAACGTGTAGATACCATTGCACAAAGTTCCATTCCCATAAAGAACGCCATTTAAAGTTATGTAACAACAATTGTTACTAAAAGTTAAATGATAACCCTTTTCATTCAAACATGAAATAGATACAATGTTCTTTATTAACGAAGGAACAAAATAACAATTATCCAATTCTAAGACACGTCCAGTAGGGAGCTTTAGCAAATATGTTCCGATGGCAACAGCAGCAATCTTTGCTCCGTTTCCAACTCGCAAATTCGCTTCTCCCTTGACGAGTCTTCTTCTATTCCTTAGCCCTGTATGTCATTACATATATGTGAGCTACACCCAGTATCAAGTACCCAGTGTTTGAGGAAATAGAGTGACATTCAATAACGAAGATACTTGAAGAGGATGGGCATCGGATGCCTTATCTTCAAGGACTCAAGATAAACCTTGCAGTTTCTTCGCCAGTGACCCTCCTTGCCACAATGATGGCAAGTGCCTTTTAGGGTATTTTCAGTCTTTTTGGCCTTTTTCTTCTTTCCCTTATTCTGTTCTTTGGCCTTCCTCTTAGAACCTTTCTTCGAGGAACCAACTAACAGTACCGTCTTTTGATCCTGCTTCACAGAAGGCACTACAGTCTTCAGCAGGTTGAACAACTCAGGAAACTGGTTTGGAGTTGCATTTTCATGAGGTCGGTTGGAAAGTTAATTTTCAAGGACATAAGCAAGCTTCTCTACCTTGTGGACTATCCTCAGGTTTCGAAGCCAGTCCATGACGTTTGGCCCAGTCAGTTTATTGGTGTCCAATATGGAACGCAAATTCAGAGAAGACATGATCGAGTGATTATCCTAGAAATACAAATTGAGCTTATGTGAGAAGAATGATAAAGAATGTATCAATATACATTAATTTAAATTCCTATT